>JAHHUM010000715.1:0-207508 GCA_036173005.1 Crenichthys baileyi | reverse complement strand
GAACGGGGGTTCAATTAGAAATGGGCAAAATTTGGGGGAAGGGGGTGAACAAAAACTGGGCTTTTTTGGACTAGGCTGAATAAAGGAAACCCCAAATTTTAGAACTAGGATAAAAGAACGGGGCCCCGAATCATAACGGGGTTAAATTAAAAAAACTAGGGAACAGAAACTGGACTAAATTGGGAAACTGGGGCTGAACCCAGAACGGGGTCTAAATTAGAACTGGGCTAAATTTAAAGGAACTAGGCAAAAATTCGAATGGGCTAAATCAAAAGGGGGCTGAATCAGAACGGCGCTAACGAAAGGGGGCGAATCAAAAGCGGGGCCCAAAAATTTAAAAGGGTTTTCCCGAACTAGGTGAATCAGAATGGGCGGGAATAAGAACGGGGGGTTTAAAATTTAAAACTGGGCTGAATCGGGAACTGGGCAAAATTTTGAACTGGGCTAATTAAAGAACTGGGCTGAATAAAACCCGGGGCGAATCAGAAGGGCACCCCTTAAACAAGCGGGCAAAAATTTGAAAAGGGGTTAAATTTCAAAAAGGGGCTGAACAAAATTTGGGGCTAAAATAAAAAAAGGCCAATTTCAGAATTTGGGGGAATGAATCCAAAACCCTGGGCTGAATCAGAACTGGAGTTAAATTAGAACTAGGCTGAATCAGAACTGGGCTGAATTAGAACTGGGCTAAATTAGAACTGGGCTGAATGAGAACTGGGCTAAATTCAAACTGGGCTGACTCAGAACTGGGCTGAATTAGAACTGGGCTAAATTAGACTGGGGCTGAATGAGAAATGGCCTATTTTAGAACTAGGCTGAATCAGAACTGGGCTGATTTAGAACTGGGCTGAATCAGAACTGGGTTCAATTAGAACTGGGCTAAATTAGAACTGGGCTGAATCAGAATTGGGCTAAATTGGAACTGGGCTAAATCAGAACTGGGCTGAATTAGAACTAGTCTGAATCAGAACTGGGCAAAATTAGAACTGGGCTAAATCAGAACTGGGCTAAATTAGAACTGGCTAAATTAGAGCTGGTCTGAATTAGAACGGGGCTGAATTAGAACTGGGCTAAATTCGAAATTGGCTTAATCAGAACTAGGCTGAATCAGAATTGGGCTGAATCAGAACTGAGCTAAATTAGACTGGGGCTGAATCAGAACAGGGCTTAATTAGAACTGGGCTGAATCAGAAAAGGCCTAATTTAGAACTAGGATGAATCAGAACTGGGCTGAATCAGAACTGGGCTAAATTAGAACTGGGCTGAATCAGAACTGGGCTGAATCAGAACTGGGTTAAATTAGAACTGGTCTGAATCAGAACACACGGACTTCAATGCGTGCAACCAGACGTGTTTCAGATTGTTGAATAACTGGATTAAACTGGAATGATTTTAGTTGCATCTAAAACCACATTTAATCTGATTTATAGGAATAATTTAACTGAACTGGTTTGAACTGGAATGCATGTTGCTGTATTTTAATGTCTGTCTGACTTTAATGATTAAATGGATTTTACTGAAAGGAACAGGGTTGAAGTGGACTTTCTGTGTAAAAGAGGAAACTCTAAAGGTTTCCTGAGAGTCCGGCCTGTTAGCTTCCCAGAATAACATAGCTTAGGAACAAGAATGAAAGAGTTGTTTCTACACAGCTTTACAAAAGCAACTGGGAAGCATGGAGGTGGCAGTGTCATGGTCTGGAGAGCTTTTGGAAGCTTTCTCCAAAGTTAGTTCATTTATTCCACACTGAAAAGCAGCAGTTTTCTGCCTCACAGGCTTTAATTGTTCCTTGTTTCTTGAACCTTTAGCATTTCTATAATGACTCTTTTGTTGGTTCTGAATTTTGAGACATTTCCTGCTAAATAAAAGATTAATTCATCCATATAAAAGGCAATAAAAAGGATTTTGAATCACGTAAATTCATGTGCAGATTAAAGAGTCTATAGTTCATGTATATCAACTCTCAGATTGTTTCCTAAACAGGTTAAAGGAATTTTATCTTTCCCTTCCTGCACCATTCCTCTGATATTGCGTATCTGCATATCTCCACTCTGGAACATTAATGTTTAATGTATCTGAGCTCTGCTTGCAGCCATTAACTGAATGTTCCTCCTGAATATATTTACCTTCAGAGCCTAAGACCGATTTCTGTTTGATCAGTGAGGAGGAAGCTCAAACAGGGAAGAAGATGCTTGGAACGCCCCATTAAAGAGACAAGATGTTACTTTATTTACAGTTTATTGTTGTTCTGATGCTAACGTGAGATCAAACGACTCCTCCGATGTAACATAAGGAATGCCCACAACGAGACAACCCTGGACAGTGCTTTGTTCTTCTCTTATTGTCACTCTGCATGCACGCTTGTTTCAGTCTTTGTCCTTCCAATCGCTTATGGAAATTGGCTCATTTTCTCCACACAATGATGAGTGAAAGAAGCGCACAGGGCCAGCACTGTTTCATCTTTTTGTCCTGCCTCAGAGGGCCGCAGGAGTGAGGGGGATAGAAGTGATTTCTGGGTGCATCTTTTTGTCTCCCATCTCCTCGCTGCAGCATGCCTGATGCTTCTTTCTTCCCTCGCTTCACCAATAAATCAGCAGCTAACAGGCGTGACTGCTGCCCTTTGTTTTGCCCGGGTAAACACTTTAAAATGAAATGTAACTGGCCTGGGAATAGGTTTCATATTATGCATGTACAGAGCAACTTATATGGGATGATGCCAGAGGAGCAGTCAGGTCGAGACAAAAGCCTGCAAACAATCCTGCAGGCCTTAGCTTTGCATGCTTCCCAGTTGCCCTGGTTTGGACGGGTTGGCTTGGTGGAGGTGGAGGTGCAAGAGGCCAGAAACATAGATGGAGGTGGGATATCTCCAGTTTGGATTCAACACCAGTTCAATCCTTTTATCTGAGGCTCTTTAATGTCAGGGTTTCACCTTCCAGTGTATGCAAAAGTAGAAGAAGAAGAGATAGATTTTGATCCACATTCAAAATGAAACGTGTGGAGGAAAAGTAACACTGCTTTCCACCTTGAACACACCTTGCCCTGGTGGCAGCATCGTGCTTGAATTCACCATGAACAGGGAAGCTGTCAGAGCTGATGGGAAGATGGATGGAGCTAAATCCAGGACAATCCTGGAGGAAATCCTGTCAGAGGCTGCAGAAGACCTGAGACTGTTTCCAGCAGGACCTCTACCATAAACTTACAGCCAGAGATACAATGGATGTTTTAGATCAAAGTTGATTTACAAGTGTTAGCATGGCCTAGTTAAAGTTCAGACCTAATTCTAACTGAGAATCTGTGGAAAGACTTGAAAACGGATGCTCAGAGATGTTCTCAATCCAAGATGACTGAGAATAAACTGTTTATCAGAGAAGAGTAGGCAGAAATGTGAGCCTGTAGAGCTTCACCAGCTTCCACGGGGCACTGGGATCTGAACTGACTGAGGCTGGAACTGTTGCCTGTTAATACATGTATTCTGCCAGTACTGGTGTCGCTGGAGCCCTCATATACCAGATCTTTAGAAGTTCAAAGCTGGGAGACACATGTCCAAAACACCTGCAGCTGAAAGGCGGTCCTACAAAGTATCGACTCAGTTATACTCCACACTTTTCAGATTTCTGTTTGTAAAAAACAAAAAGAAAATAAATCTGTGGTTATTTTGGCAAAGGCTTGAAAAATCTGAAACTTAAAAGCTTCACAGCTGGGACTGAAGCTGACGAGAATATTCATATAAAACACTTTTATTATTGGGACAAAGTGCTGGTTTAAAAACACTCATCGCTCCAAAATTAATAATGCTTAAAATTAAGTGATGTTAGCATTTTTTGACCCAGGCAAGGCTGTTATAACCTGAAAATAATTATTCACCTGAGGCTGATCAGTTTTGAAGATATTGAATTTTCGGGGTTTTACCATGAAAAAATCTGGGGGTTTTTGTTGCAAAAAGGAGATGAATGCATAAATAAAAGTTATAAAATGTAACATGTTTTATGACAGGGACTGTTTACGCTTTTAGCTCAATTTTCAAGGGGCCACAAAGGTTAACATGGAATACAAAGGTCTAACAAAGTAAAAACATGGGACTGTTCTGTTAAATTAAAGTTGTGCAAACATGTAAAACTTTAAATAAAATAATAAAATTAAATAAAGGCAGTGAACACAAATAAAATCTGACAAAGTTTTGCTTTTTAAAGGCTCCTAGAATAAAACTGGAAAGTATAGTTTAAATGAAAAAGAAATCAGGAGTCACATCTTTAAAAGAAAAACTTCAGCCCTAAATGTGAAACTTTTTCTTCCTGCAGACTAAAACTCTGATCTGAGAATCTAAATCTCTCGGTTTATTTGTCATCAGCTTTATCTGAAGGTCTAGAAGCTGCAGCATGATTTGTGCTCCTGTCAGATGTTCTCCTCAACCAGAGGAAAAAAAATGTTTGCAAAATGAATGTAAAGATAAAAGTTGAGGAAAATGCTATTATGTTTTAGGAAGAGAAAACAGGAAATGGAAACGTGAGAAGTAGTGTTTGGATTCTTCACATGGGGGGAGATGACCTGGGTTAACCGGAGATGTTCAGCCTCTCTCAGGCTTTTCTTCTGCTTGCTGACCTGTATGCATCAATTAGACTCATTTTGTGAAAAAATGTCCTGTTGTTGAGCTCAGGCGAGTCATAACAGCGCAGGAATCCCACGCTTACAGCCAGTAGTTGATAAACTGAGGGACAATGTCTCAAGGACAGAACATGGAGGCGAAGCTCTGCTCTGCATCAGACGGCTTGATGTCCTGATGGGCTTTAACCACCTGCTAGAACCCTAAAATATTTCAAAAATTATTTTCTTAACTTCTAATGATTGTTCTTACTTATCATGTGATTCAAGCCGCTGCAGATGCCCAGCCTGCTGGTGCCGAAGGAATGACTGTGGAACGTTAGTTAGCAGTGAAAACCTTGGAAACACCTTCATGTTTAGCTTTTTCTTCTGCCTCACAGAGCAGAACATCACTAAACACAACTAGGAAGCAAATAGAGACATTTTCTACAAAGACTGAGAGACTCAAGATGTTCGTAGCAGTTACATTAGGGTTCTGTTGCTGGAAAGGAGTCTGACTGTCGAGTCTCAGAGTCAGGGTCAGCAGTGTGGCCTTTGACTGGACCATTGAACCATTTCTCCGGTCTTACGCGGTGAAGAAGGAGCTGAGTTGAATGGAGAAGCTCTGGACCAACGGCTCCATCTGCATTCCAACCCTCACTGATGGGAAGAAGAGGATCTTCTACTACAGAAGGTCAACTCATTACAGCATTTCTTTCAGAAACATGTGGTGTCCTTCCTGAGCAGCTCCACCTGCTTTCAGCGTACATCCAATAAATGTGGTAAACAGCATCGTATAAACTGATCAAGTTAATCTGCATCGACCGGAAAACCTGACTCTTTTAAACAAATGCTGTTTATCATCCTTGCATTGTTTGGCAGCTGCAAGTGTCAGTCAGTTTAACATCTTTGCACTGAAGCAAGACAAACAGAGGGGTTATAGCTCAGTTCCCACATGCTAACGCTCCAAAAACCACTACAAAGGCTAATGTTCGTCAGAGTGCAGATTAGTGGACAGAGCCGTCATTTCCTCTCAGGTTAGAGTGTTTATACCAGCAGATGTTCGCCTCAGAGTAGCAACTCTAACAAGTTCAACTCCATCCAGGAAGCAATGGTCTGGAAAGAGAACAACAAGCTCCTAACTGTCCTTGAACCATAATGAAGTGTCACGTGGTGCTGATTGCTGGGCTTTAATGTGGGCAAACAAGACATGAAAGAAAGCCATAAAGAGCCCAATGAATGGATCATCTATCTTTCTTATGGGACGTTTGACAAACGAGGGGTTTAGAAGTTTATTGCACCCACCGTCGTTTCCAAAGAGAAGGCCCCACTTAATGACATTTATGTGGAAGTGTCATCAACAACACGTTTCAGAGCTGCAGGAAAAACTGAGTGCAGTGGCCTCTACAGCATTCAGCAGAGGGTTAATCAGCACCGACGCTCTAATTGGCAGAGACTGTGCTTTTCCCATGACCTCCCAGCACCCGTTATTAGCTTTATTGTTCTGGAAGGCCGAAGTATAAGATAAGCTGCGCAAACATTACAATTAGGACAATTTACGGAGAATAAATGGCGCAGCAGGTGAAGCAACCCGCCTCTGAACTCTGACGCAGGGCCAAGGAATAAGCTCTGATGTAAGAAAGAGAAAGACAGTGTTATAGTTATAGCTTGATTAAACCCTAACCCAGCTCTAAAATCAGCCTGACAGAACTGGAAATCTGCCAGCACCATTACACTATGGTACATTATGGTTTTCAGCTGAATGATGTCAAACTCATGGTTTCATAGAGAAACGTAACTAAATCTATGCAAGCAATCACCAGTGAAACCAGCAGTGGATCTTTCTGTTGTTTGTTGTTTGTTTGTCTTGTTTTTCTAATGTCTCCTCTTTGGGAGCTGGTCATTTCAGCCTTTCACTGTTTCATACTTTAGTGGTTTTAGACATTTTGTAACTGATGATGTCACCTTTGGGGAGGGTATAGTAATGTAAACCATTTATTATGATGATTCCTGTTACTTTCTTTATTGTTGTTATGTTTCTGTTGTTTTTTTTCTGTTATGTTGTTTTTTCTTTGATTTTCTTGTTCTAAAATGTTTTGTCATATTTTTTGTGTTATCTCATTACTTGATGGTTCACATGTTAATTTATCCAGTTTTATTGTTACATCTTCATTTTTATTTGGTTGTTTGTTCAGTTGTTTTCTCTTTTGTTGATCTTTTTTCTAGTTTCATTGCTGTGTCTCAAGTTTAGTTGCTGAGTTTCTGTTTTTGTTGCTGTGTTTCAGGTTTTGTTGCCGTGCCTCGGGTTTCGTTGCTGTGTCTCAGGTTTCGTTGCTGTGTCTTGGGTTTCGTTGCTGTGTCTCAGGTTTTGTTGCTGTGTCTTGCGTTTTGTTGCTGTGTTTCAGGTTTTGTTGCTGTGTTTCAGGTTTTGTTGCTGTGCTTCGGGTTTTGTTGCTGTGTTTCGGGTTTTGTTGCTGTATCTCAGCTTTTGTTGCTCCGTTTCAAATTTTTGTTGCTGTGTTTCAGGTTTTTGTAGCTGTGCTTCGGGTTTTGTTGCTGTGTTTCGGGTTTTGTTGCTGTATCTCAGGTTTTGTTGCTCCGTTTCAAATTTTTGTTGCTGTGTTTCTGGTTTTGTTGCTGTGCTTTGGGTTTTGTTGCTGTGTTTCGGGTTTTGTTGCAGTGTCTCAGGTTTTGTTGCTCCGTTTCAGATTTTGTTGCTGTGTCTCTGGTTTTGTTGCTGTGTTTCGGGTTTTGTTGCTGTGTTTCGGGTTTTGTTGCTGTATCTCAGCTTTTGTTGCTCCGTTTCAAATTTTTGTTGCTGTGTTTTAGGTTGTTGTTGCTGTGTTTCGGTTTTTTTTGCAGTGTCTCAGGTTTTGTTGCTCCGTTTCAAATTTTGTTGCTGTGTCTCTGGTTTTGTTGCTGTGTTTCTGGTTTTGTTGCTGTGTTTCAAGCTTCTTTGCCATTTTTCAAGTATTTTTGTTTCACTTGTTTCTTTGCTGTGTTTCTTTTTCTCATCTCTAGGTTATTGCCACACCAATCTTCTTATGTCTTATATCCGAGCTCAGTGACCTGAGGACAGTCCTGTACAGAGGGGACAGGTCAGGTCAGGTAAGACACTTTGTCTCCATTCAGCCAGGCAATAAAGGCCACCGTGTAAAAGGAGAAAGGCTATCAGATAGTTGTGGCCAGCCACCGTGGCAGAAGTCGAGCAGTCTGAAAAGGCTCCGGGCTCCAGCGTGAGAAGAGCAGGACGGACAGAGATGGTTTTTGAAAAAGAGCCCAGATTACAGCCGTCTGACGGAGATACAGGCGTCTTTCCTTCCCTGTTTGTCTCACTTTCTGCAAAGGTTTTCCAGGCAATGCAGAGCTCTTCCGTGCTGCAGCTTGTCAACTCCTCAATAGCTTTTGTTTCCAGTGAGATGTGTAGCCTTTGACTCTTCTGTCCCTGGATAAATATTCATCTCTCACAAATGGAAGGAAACAACTGCAGGGTTTTAGAGACGGATACAGGAGGAGACCTAAATGCTTGAATTTGCATGGCCTGAAATCTCTCTGTGTTCAGATTGATCTATTATAAAGCCAAGTTAAAACAAGTCTGTGAACAAAGCTGGCTTTCAGCCCCGCTTCCCTAATGAGTGATGACATAAAAGAACGGAGGCATCACTTTATTTTTACTGCACATCAAACGCTTTGATATTTCAAAGCCCATACATCAATAATCCTCTTCTCTCAACAGCTACAGGAGCAGAGAAAAGTCCTCTGGAAAATAAAGTGCTCTGCACTCTGACTCAGGATAATACGTGAGTTTGATCTGCTGAACCTGCAGCGGCTGCCAGGTGCCTCAGAGAGCGGCGACCTGGACAGGTGATCCGTGCATCAGAGACAGGTGTGCTTACAGAGGATCAGGAGACGCGATGAGGCGAAACCCTCTCTTCTGTCACACCAGCAACCACAGAGAACATCACACACTGGAACCCAGTCCTTGCAGCTCCATTAAACCCATTCCAGCATGTCTATACTCAGCTGGGGTGTCGGTTTTTAGGTTTTACCTGCATGTGATTCAGAAAACAGTAGCAGCCTGCAGAGAAAAGCACGAATAGCTCATAATCTGGTCTGATAAAATGCAGCGCAGACCAGGGCAGCTAGGCTGGGCCGGAAAATAATCCGACTTTAACACAATAAAATTAAAAATGAATAAATTCTGTTGATGCAAATACTTTAATATTTCTTTAAAATTAAATTAAATAATTAACATAAAATGTATTTAAAACAAATAACAATAAAAAGCTTTTTTTAATTTCTGTTTTTGTTTCTTAGTGTAAATTTGTCTGCTATACCAGTTTCAGTTTGAAACAATTTTCTGTTTTTGTTCTTTTAATTTCTTTAAAATAATTTATTTTCTATTTACTAGTTTTTTTAGTTTTTCAGTTGGTTTCTCTAGTTTTGTTTGCCTTTTTTCTGTTTTAGTTTTTTTATTTTGCTGTTCTCTGATCATTTTTGCCTTTTTATGGTTTGTTGTTTCGTTAAATTTAAACTCATCTGTTTTCTGAAATGTGTTTTTTTCTATTTTCCTGTTTTAATTCAGTTAAAATTTAGTTTTTTATAACAAATGTTAAATATTTGTTTAACTCGATTTAATGTAATTCTAATTTCTGCTAATCCTAATCTAATAACTTCCTGTTTGAACCCAAGTAGCCGTTAATAGAAAATCTCCACCAAACAGAATCTGAAGATTAATTTATTTTATTTCTGCTGTAAATTCAGTTTGAAGCTGTTTTCTTTGAACATTTTCCCGCCTCATTTTCCCGCCGCTGTAACAAGAGTCCGGTTTTGTGACCCAACCGGATTTTCTGGTAGATTCCAGCTGCACATTTTTCTGAACTTACCTTCCTCTCATCCAGCTGCTGTTATTCCAGCAGCAGCTTGATGTGTTCTGTCCCAGCAATTGCATCAGGCTCCCAGACTGTGATTGATGAACGGACCGGTCCGGGCCTGAATGAGCTGGGTTTCCCTCAGGGTACATTGTTAAGGCCTGTGAGAACAGAGAGCTGAATAATGATGTCAGTGAAGGAAACAGCAGGTTAGACTACGGTTGGGTCCCTTTGATGGACCCAACCGTATGGTTTCATTAACTCTGAGGTTTCACAGAAGGTTTTCCTGCATTTTGCTTCATCCATCTTCCATCAGCTCTGACCAGCTTCCCCGTCTCTGATGAGGAGCAGCATCCACATAGCATGATGCTGCCACCACCATGTTTCACCAAAGGGATCAGGAGTTCAGGGTGAGGTGCAGTTCTTCACTATAAATAATGTTTTACATATTTTTATTAGTTCTTTGGGAGCACATCATTTTATTTATTCAAATCTTTTTTAAAGTCATACCTGAAGACACACAGAATTATAAAACTGTAAAAACTCACAGTTTTTGTTATTTTTCTTTGAAACTAATTTTAAATGTTGGACCTTCTTCAGACAGACCTGTTGGAAAGAAGTTCCAGGTCCACTGATGATATCTATTATCGTTAGTTTGACTTTATTTCCTATGTGGCAGCATGAAGCTGAGACGTTTTCCACTCCGCCGCTTCATTTCATTTTCTAATCCCCACCAAAACCAAGAAAACCCAGAGAACATCTGATGATCTTCTAGAATGATTCAGTTTCACTGCCACCTGGGGCTCAAACCCTCAGCCCCAAACTGTAGAGAGGTTCTGGTGACCAAACACGGGACGATGAGTCGGGGATTAACTGTGTGACTTCACGGCCTCCCAGGTTTCGTTTTTAAAAGGTTTTTATTTCACACTTCTGTTTTCTCTGCAGGGTCAGTATGATCCGGGAGCCCCGTCTGCACCGAGACCACCTCACCTTACCCCAACAGAGCATTCGTCACGCGGAGTCGCCTTTCATGGCAGCGTTCATGGTTGGATACTGATATCTGAGGAAAAACAGGCCGGGTGTTGAGGTCTGTTGGATCGGCAGGTCTGACGGATAACCACCACCCTCCGGTTCTCATCGGATCTAACAGCTGAGGCCCTGAAATGATTTTTATTTTTAGCGTCTTACTGCAGAGAAACCAGACAGTCGCTGAAAACCTCTGAAAGAAATGATCAGGATAATAAGGCTATTTATTCATGCCTGTATTAATCTGTTTCACTTTAATTCAGTTTTCCTTCATTTATATCCAAACTTTCTTCAGTTTCCTTCTTATTTTACGTAGAAGCTGTGCAAACCTTTACCAGAACAATATGCTTTGGAATCATAAACTGAATTTTAGATGTTTTAATACATTACATAAACAGTCATATTCAATAAAATAGAATATTATTGTAAAGTTCCTTTATTGCAGTAACGTCATCACTAAGTTAAATACTTTATTAATTACACAGACTGATGATTTCATGCCTTTTTTCTGTTAATTATGATGATTTTCTTCTTACAGCTGATAAAAACAAGATATTTAAGAATAAAATATTACATCAGACCAATAAATAATACATTTTTACTACAGAAACATGGGATTAATGAAGAATATAAACCTGCTTAATGGTTGTTTAATCCGACAAACGAGCCTCATCTGAAGCCATATGCTGATTTATTGAATATGACTGTATATCTTTGATGAATATTAGATTAGGACAAAGCCTTTTGGTAAACCACAGGCAACTTACAGTAAATTACATTTTTATCTCAACATATTTATCTATTAATTAATTCATCTCTAAAGCTCTGTGGTGTCAAACGCTGCTTCAGAGTTAATAAACTTTGTGTTTCTGCGTAATCTTCTCAAAAATCCTTTAAACTGTTTTTCTAACTTCTTGGAAAACTGACAAAGATAAAAGGTTGGAGAGCAGGTGGTGCCTCCACCTTTCCTTATAGGGATACCTGAATATTTTAGTTGTACGTGAGCATGAACCTGTCTGTTATGAATCTGTGGAATGTTTAACTTCAAATTACGTTTCGTTTTTTAAATCAAGTCAGATCCTGTCGAGCCAGCAGAAGTTTTTATGTTAAATGTATTTATTTGTCTTTATGTTTCTTCTAATCTGCTGAAGAGATCTGGGTTGAATTTAATCAGGAACAAACCAATCATTGCTACTTTGGTTATAATCTGTTGTTTTTCCATTAAGTATATTAGGGTCAGGAAAAGAGCTGTAGGGTCAGGAAAAGAGCTGCTAAAATCTCTGCAGACCCCACACACCCTGCACATAAACTGTTTAGAGTTCTGCCTTCAGGCTGACGCTACAGAGCGCTGTTCACTAAAACCAGCCGCCACAGAGACAGTTTCTTCCCCCAGGCTGTTTTTCGTTGAACATTCAAAAAAAAAAAAAACAGCATACAGTTGTTGCAAATGCACCTTTTTTTTTTTATATATTGTAATTTGTACATTTTAAAAAGTATATTCTGTAGTGCAAAAACAAAAAACCAAAGAGCAAAGTGTACCGGAGTCAAATTCCTTGTTTGTATGTACAAACTTGGCAATAAAGCTGATTCCGATTCTGATTCTGATTCTGATTTAATTAAGACTAAAAACATGGGAATCTTCCTTTCCTAATGTAGTGTGTTGGTAAAAAGGGTTTTTCCAGAATTCCTGGTTTAGATGAAGCATTTCACATCGTCTTCTCTGTCCTTTGCCTATCTTAGGTCAGTGGTTCGGCCCTCTGTCCATTTCATTTAAATCAGTCCCATTGAGTGTTATTAATGTCCAGAAACTGAGATCACTGATGTTGTAGTGTTATCTTCAGTAACCTAGAGCCTTTATTGCTTCTCAGCACGCTCTAGAAACCATCCTGTTGTTGTTGGCCTACTGCTCAACCTGCTGGATCTGCAGCTAATCATACTGGGCTTAGTCCTGGATTAGCAATACTTCTCCAGTCCAGAACCAACAATGGAACCGTCGAATCACCCTGCAGTGAGGTCATATCTCTGCAACTCTGCCAGAAGGACAGAAATTGTTTTCATACCCGACATCTATGTAGGCATCTTTATTTAAACCAGACACACATTAAACCATGCATGGAAATGAAAAATGGCTGATTGTTGGCAATATTGATGCTAACATTCAGAACATTAGCACTAACTTCTACAAACCCAAATTATTGAATGTTGGCATCAATGATAACCAGCCTGCATTGAAGTGCAAGTTTAGCGTTGGTAGCATTAGCCTAGCCAAAATGATGTGAGCCTCAGACAATCATAAGAAACCGAGTCTGTGGGAACGAGGTTCTGGAATATTAATAGACCATGGAGGAGAGAAACAGAACCTGTTATGATAAATGTGCCAGGGGTGAAAGTTGAGCCTTAAAGACTCACATCTGGTCTAATTTTATCCAGTGAGACAGAACACCTGGAAAACACCTGGAATGCTGCTGGTGGAGGTGTTGACTTGGATCAAACTGAGATTATCCAGAAACTGTGGAGTTCCCATTTGTTTTCCTTTCAGGAGACCTGGTTACAGTTTGGAACCAGGTCTCCTGAAATGAAAGTAGGCTCTATACACATATTTATTGATATGAAAATACATTTTCCAGGATCATGTTTGTCAACTCAGATCTGGTAAAAGCAACAGATGGAAATAATTATAAATATAGTCTTAGAATCTGCTGTAGCTCCTCCTGTAGTTTGAAGGTTTCATCTCCAAATGCACAGATAACCACGGGCACCACTGAGGTCTTGGATCTTCACAATTAGATTTTTCTCAATCTTCTCGTGTTCCTTGACAACAACATTTGTCACCACTCGATCTGTTCCAGTTTGTTCTCTACCATCATGTCTGGTCGGCTCGCCATCACCTGTTTATCACTCTGGATCTAGACGTTCCACAGTATCTCAGCCTTATTGTTCTTCATCACTCTTGGTGGTGTCTCCTACTTTCATTGGGGGACCGCCAGCCGATACTCGGCATAGTGGTCCACACTGGTTCTTTTCTTTCACATTGGGTTTCTTCTGCCTAAGACATTCATTTAGTAGATCATCCTCTGGGCCCTCTTCATGATGTATTCCAGGATCTTTACAGTTTCATCCTGGGTGGTGGTAGGACTCAGCTCCTTCCTCCTCTCAGGCTAAGGGTTCCAGTTTTTCTTGACATCAGTGGGTACTATCTCCTTCTCTGACCATATTTGTTTTCCACTTGGTTGTGCTGACGTCCTTGCACCCTCATCCAGGTGGCAGATTTCCTGTGGGAACCCAAGGTATTTAGAGCTGTCATCGACATCTGCAATGTTGTGTTCTGATGGTTCAACCCGTTTAGTTGCAAGCACCTTGTCCCTGAATGACTTTACACTTTAACTGTGTATCCTGGTTAGGTGGATCAGTGAGGGGATCTCCACTCATTCTTGGCACACAGCTTGGTGTCATCCATGTGGAGGAGGTGACTCATGGTCACTCAGCTTTGAAATCAGGAGCCATTGCCGCTCTTTGCCATGATCTGACTGAGGGTGTTCACACCTATGTAGAACAGTTCCAGAGACAGAGCGTTGATGATAACTTGGGCAGCTGGCTTCAAACTGGCTTCCAGAGTTGTCCTCCACATTCCCACTGAGCTCTCTCTGAAGGATCTCGAAGTCCTGTTGATCTCATGCAGGTTGAAGAACACCAGGATCACTGTTTGTAGCATTGAGCCACAGGCTTTCTTCCAGTCATTCCAGGCAGAGCTGAGGTTTCTATGTCTGGTCCTGCAGTCTTGGCTGACCGCTCTGTCAACCAGTAGCTGGTAGCTGGCTCATCTAGTGTTACTGCCACCCCTTTCTGGGCTCTGCTCCATACGGACTCAGGTGTCTTTGCTGCTATAATATCTCACAGAAGCTTCATGTAGTGCAGAGGCATGTTGTTGGTGGGTAGTTGGAAGGGATAGCCCCTTTCTGGAGGTCTTTAATGATTAGCATTGTCCAGCCTTGAGGCAACCATTCTGGGTGTGTCCCACTGCAAAGTACCGGGTTCATCTGGGCTGTTCATGGAGAGGAGCTTGTTTCTTTGGTCAGTGGTTATGGATCATGTCAGGTACTGGTGCCGTCCAAGTCTTCATACCTGAGATGTCAGTCACTGTGAGGTGTACTGCCTCTTGCTGATGGAGAGTGATGTGACAGTCTTCAGCTCCTCTGACCATAGGGCATGGGTGTTATGTGATGCCTCCTTCTCCCATATGCTGCTCCAGTATTGTTCAGTTTCAGCTCTGGGTGGGTCTGGTTTCATGTTTTTTACCCTGCCATTGAGAGTACACCTTTGATGGTGCGGTGAAGACTATCCTGTTGATTCCCCTGGGTTTGGCTTCTTGATTGTATCTCTTAGGTGATCTCTAGAGCCTCTGGTATGGAGTGAAGCATTCTTTCTTCATTGCACCTTTGTGTTGTTCTGGTAGCTGACTAATTTCAGTCCATGTTGCCTTGATCTTGGCTTCCACCCTCCATCTACATGAGGGACAGTACCCCTTTTGGTTTGTGTTGTGAAATTTGTAGCCAAGTATCTGAAGGACCACAGTTGCTGTGTACCAGCTTGTGGATCCTAGTGAGACGCTCCTGAGGGGCATATTCCCTCTAGGTGGTGTGCAACGCACTTTTTCACATCCAGTAGTAAATTATCAGACACTTCGTTACTCAGCCTTGGTGAAGGGCGCAGGTTCAGGGTCGTATGGACCTCTCAGTGGAGCTGGGTTACTATTATCAGGTGGGATGATGATATATGCCCCCTTGCCTCACATTAAAAACTATATTGTTGGAAGCTTAAAAAATTATAATGTCTTTTTCTTTGATGACTTTCTGGTGATTTCCTCTAAATAAATCTGGAAAATGAGGCTCTATAAGCTCTGTGAATCTGAAGAACGTCACAGTTTATGATCAAACATTGTGACCGCTTCCTGGAGATGACTGGATATATCTGTGATGTCACATACTGTTGCACCTGATGACCTCCATCTAGCAGCAGCCCTTCTCTCCTCCTGCTCCTTGTCGGCTGAGTTTGATGCAGATTGACGTAATGTGGCCGGATCCCCCCCAACACCCCCTCTCTGTTGCTCTAATTCAAGGAGCAAACTTTGGGGGCGTCTGCACGCTGCTTGGTGGAGAAGGAGAAATACCCTGAGGCGCTCTGTGACCCTCACAGCTCCTCCCCCATTAATCCACCTCCTTCCCTCCAACAACAAACATCTCCCACACACACACCCAGCATTTAGAGGAGGTTGAGGACATCATCCTCCTCCCACAGATCATTTATTCTCCTAATTTATGAAAATCTTTTTCACACTGAAGTAATTCAAACATGCAAAACATCTCTCCTGCTGTGAGGGTCGTGGAGGTCGTATGAACACGTAGAGACAAAACAGACCCCTCTGGGAGTGTTCTGGGGTCCTTCTTTCCACAGTAGAAATTATTCTCATGGAGGTCTGAGAAATAGAAAAAGATAAATAACCAGTTCAGTTGCTTAGAGATAGCAGACAGAGAGCCATTTGTAATACATACATGATAAATCTGCTTAACTAATTAGAGATCTAAAACAACTATAGTTTAAACAAACCAATCCAAACCATGATGCAGCCTCCACCATGCTTTACAGGAGACATATTAGAATCAGAATCAGAATCAGAATCAGCTTTATTGCCAATTTTGTACATACAAACAAGGAATTTGACTCCGGTACACTTTGCTCTTTGGTTTTTGTTTTTGCACTACAGAATATACATATTTACAATGTACAAATATACACATATATAAACAAAAAGGTGCATTTGCAACATCTGTCTGCTGTTGTTTTGTATTTTATTGAATGTTCAACAGAGAAACAGACCTGGGGAGAGAAACTGTCTCTGTGGTCGGCTGGTTTAGTGAACAGTGCTCTGTAGCGTCGGCCTGAAGGCAGAACTCTAAACAGTTTATGTGCAGGGTGTGTGGGGTCTGCAGAGATTTTAGCAGCTCTTTTTCTGACCCTAGACCTGTATAAGTCTTGGATGGAGGGAAGGTCAGCCCTGATGATTCTCTCTGCAGACCTGATTGTTTGTTGCAGTCTGGACCTGTCCTGTTTTGTGGATGAACCAAACCACACTGAGATGGATGAAGACAGGACAGACTGAATGATGGCAGTGTAGAAGATGACCAGCAGCTCCTGGGGAAGGTTGGACTTCTTGAGTTGCTCAGGAAGTACAGTCTCTGCTGGGCCTTCTTTCGAACAGTGGTCTATGTGTGAAGACCATCTCAGGTCCTCAGAGATGGTGGTTCCTAAGAACCTGAAGTGATCCACAGCCGATACAGTGTTGTTGAGGATGGTGAGGGGGTGTATGGAGGTGGTGTTTTTCCGAAAGTCCACTACCATCTCCACAGTCTTGATGGTTTAGTTCCAGACAGTTCTGACTACACCAGTGTATCAGGCGATCCACCTCCTGTCTGTATGCAGACTCATCACCGTCCTGGATCAGTCCAATAACAGTGGTGTCATCTGCAAACTTAAGGAGTTTCACGGACGAGTCCGCTGAGGTGCAGTCATTTGTGTACAGGGAAAAGAGGAGTGGGGATAGAACACACCCCTGGGGGGCACCAGTACTTATTAATCTGGTTCGTGAGAAGATGCTCCAGATATGATGCAAAATCCACTTTTTTAGCCTTTAAATATATTTTGCTGTGTACTTGGAGTCTGTAGGAGAGCAGAAAAGTTGAATTAAGTCTCTCCAGTTGCTGCATAGATATCTTTATATTCTGTTTGGGTTATGTTTTTCAGTCAGTTCAGTTTTCTCTATTCTCTGTTACATTTTTTTGAAGTATTATGTCACAGTATTTGCTGCAGAACAGCTAAATCAGGGCATGAACTGGGAAACTGCCTGAGAAGATCATCTTGCCATCCCCATTACTGGTCTGCTGAAGGACTAAATTACCCACAAATGAGAAACTTCCTTCTGGGATATGAATGTTTTATGTCAGTGGATGTACTTTCAGTCTACTCAGTCCAGCATGCTTCCATTGAGACCAAGTGAAGAACATGATCTCCTCCACACATGCTCCTTCTGCTGGAGATAGTATGTTTCAGACATCGTGTCCTGATGAGGTTTCACTGAAAAACACTGGAATGTAAAAGAAAGAAGCCAAAGTCTAAAGAAATGTCTGGTTATGAGGATTTTATTTGACAGACCAACACATATAGGGCCTAAATGTAAGAAGTTAAGCTTTTGAAAAAAAAAAAAAGTTTGATCTGCATTTATATTTGGTGCCTTTTAATCTTATACCCCTAAATATACCTGCAACCACATCATTATTTGAAACATGCACAGCAGGGGACCCTGAACACACCTTCTCCACAGTGAAACATGGTGGTGGCAGCATCATGCTGTGGGGAATTTTTTCTTCAGCGGCGACAGGGAAGCTGACTTCACTTTCAACAGGAAGTTGTGTTTAAATCTGTGCCCATTTGACCATTTACTCATTTATTTTCCCAACATATGCAGCTGATAATGCAGCATGGCCACCTTCCACCATCAGTCACCCCCAGACCTTTGGCATCACATCTCCAGCCTTCAGAGCTGAATTGACTCATTACATCTGCCCTCACCCGTCGCCCTCAGTCAACGGGATAAGAGAAGAGCTCCCCTAACGCAGGGGTGGAGCTTAAGGGCTAGTGGCACTTCATTCATCTGGCTTGAGGCCTGCCTTTGTCCCGATGGCAGGTGCTTCTAATCCTGCTGTCAGAATAAGTCTGGACAAGATGTTTGGACAAGCCTGTGCTTAGAAACCCCTATTCCACGTCATGCAACGCAGCCTACACACATTAACCCAACCCCCAAGACTTAAACATGAGATATGGTCCGTACTGCGCGGTAGAGATCATGTCAGCTGTCGCTCCATGAGTTTCACTGCTTTAAATCCCACAGAAAACTGAGAAGAAGAGACCAGAACTAGTAAAACTTCAGTTTGGGTTTGGAAGTGGAACTAGTGGGTTAATCAACGTGGGAACATGAGCTAAACATGGTCTGAATGTCATGTTTTGACTAAACTTTACTGCATGTAACACCGTTGGCCCAAAGACAAATCAAACGTTATTTTATTTGACCGACAGTAGTAAAACATGTCATTTCTGGTGATTTTTGTTAATCTACTTTTGTTAAGAATAGGTTGCGTTTTCTGTCCATATTATTCTTTATGACTGTGATACTTGAGACATTAATTTAGGAGCTTCCCAGTAGTTTCATGGTTAACTTGTGTGTTAAGTTTCAGTTTGAAGCAACAATAAGCTCTCCATCTCCTTTCAGTCCACCCTGACCTTCCCTCAGGCTCTCTCTGTAAAGCTTGGCCACCCAATAACCATCCCAGAGGGACTTTCCCATTAACGACTGATGACAGCTGGAGATGTGACAGAGTCAAAAGGCACTTTTACCTCAACCTCTTCTAAAATCTCCACTGATTGAATGTAATCTCGTTGTTCCTGGTAATAATAATACAATTGATTTTGCCCCCGGGGGTCAAGCACTGGCCTCTAAACCATCCCCTTTTGTTCGGTCAGTGCGGTTGGAAGGCTCTCCCCTTAATCTGCAGCTCCGGACAGGACTGATCGCATCCTGGAGGTCAGGAGGAGATGGAGAGGACACAAGCTCCATAAAAATTCTTGTGAAGTTTTTCCTCAGCATTAACCTGGTTTCCGCCTGCCGATGCTGATCTATTTTGGTGGGGGAGGCGGGGCGGGGGAAGGAGACTGCTGCTTCATTTTGGATTCCTGGTGGCCCGGCTCCGCAGCCCGAGGTCTCCGATAACCCAATTTGAGTTGACTTTGCCCGTTCAGGGAGAGCCGTGGCCCGGGGCCACGTGCTGTCATAATTCAAGTAATACAATGAAGGCAAACCTATTTGTCGATGCACGCACATATGCCCACCAACACACATCATCACACTCTGTTAATTCACTTCATCTTCAGAAGGCTCTGCTGAGAGGTTCAGGTTCAGTCAGAGCTCCATTATAAATGAAAAGGAGGCTGTGCATGCAACAACAGCCACTCTTCATTCTTTAACTTTCCTTAACATTTCAGCCATGCTTATTGTTTTTCTATGGAGACAAAGGACCAAAAGAAACCAGCAGAGAACTAAACTAACAGAGAATATCTTTCATATCACCTGCATTGATGCCCAAACTTGTGCTTTCTTGCCTAACTTTCAGGGCTAAAAGTCAGCATGTTTTCAAGAAATCCCACAACCTTAAATTTTAGATGTTTAAACTTCTGATTTAATTCCTCAGAAACCTTAAATGCATAAAGTTTTATGAAAAAAAATCTAATTATCAGAATTTTTTGAGAATCTAAAAACCCAATTCAGTGTAAGAGGTCAATACCAGAGCCAAAACCCTCCAAAACCATAAATCACTGACACGAACCCCTCAGACATGAACCAAATTAAGCTGAATGTTTGTGCCACAGTTGGTGTTAATTTACAAGAAGGCATGTTCAAAGTACTTTAACAGATAAATATAGCCTATTTAATGTTGTTATTAAATAAGTAAATATATTTAGTGCTCTGCAATGAGCATTTACAGAAAATTATCAACTTTGGCCCCAATTATTCAAGCATAGATGCCAAGCCGTGGCTGGCCTAAATATTAAAAAGAATATTTTCAAAGTCCACGAGCATAAAACTAAAGGATTTACTTTACAATTCATTAAAGTCAAACAGGAAATTAGTACCAAAAAGCAGAAAAAAGTAGAAAGACTTTCTATCTTTAGCTTGCTTAAAGAAGTACATCTGGAGATATTTATATGTTCAATTATAGATGTATAATAGTATAAAAGTCATAATAAAGTCATAATAAACCTCTAATAACTATAAAGTAAAAGATACAAGACTTTACACTTGATATATAGAAACAAACCACAAATCAACCAAAAAGGCAAAAACCTCCAAAAATCAAGCTGATGAACAACACACCATCATCAGCAAACAGCACAAATGAACTTTGAATATGTTGTCATGGGGTCAATACACTGGTGGAAGGAGAGGAGAGTTTCACATGTTAACATGATTTTAACGCAACGTTTAGCTGTTAAAGCTTAAAAAATAAATTCAGGAAGGCCTTAAATTAGTCAAACCGAAAGGTTTTTAGTGCCAACTTTATTTAAATAAAAGTTAAAAATACAGAAGGTTGTACCAATATTCAAACACTGTTAGACCCAGTTTCTCTATTACCAAACTTATCATGATGCTTTATTATCTGAACTCTAACCATAAACTGTTTAAATTCTGCTAATATTTCAGTTTTTTGTTAACTGAACCCAAAAAAAGTCGTTTTTATTCAGTCCTAGACCTTGTCTAGTAGTTAGATACTATTAGATCTTTGATTAATAGATGCTTAATCATGTAGTTTCTGTTCCATAGAACAAACATTTAGGTTTTTTAACTATAACCCATAACTAACTAATGATTCACCTATGTAATGTTTGCCTAAATGTAGCCCAGTAATTTAAACGTTAATGTGCATAATAATGGAAATAAAAGTGAAGACATGAATGAAGATGAAGAATGTATAAACCTTTCATATTTTCAGCTGCTGAAATATAACCCGTGTTTTAGATTTTGAACAGTAGCTACAGCTGCTGTACCAATGGTGTGTTTGTTAGCCTAAAGTCAGAGCAGGATCAGCATCATTAGGTTCTTCCACATGATGTTAATTTGACTCTTTATGGTTCCTGTTTAAAAACTAATTTCCCTGCAGGTCCATCAGTATTGATGCTGCTGCTGATTAGCCTGTTGTCCAAGGGACGTGATGTGCTTGCTCGGGCCAATAAGCCATTGTTTGACTTGGCACAGCTCGGGGCACCCCAGGGTCTGTGCCATGAAAGCCTTTCTGTTGGATGCCCAAGTGCTTATTGTTGGAAAATTGTCCCCAAAAAATTTGCATAGAAGAATGCAAAATGCATAATGTTCTGCAAATGACAGCTGCTTAGCTGAAACAAAGGAAGCAAAATGGCTTTTGGTTGTGCTGCCCTTGTTATGGTAATGTCCCCCCCCCCCCCCCCCCCCCCCCCCCCCCTGCCATTGTAGGCTGGTCCAAACAGATCAGGAATTCCTTCTTCATTTGCCATTGTTGCCCCCATGTTCTTCATCATGGCGCTTTAAGTAGCAGTGTGGTCCAATTTGTGCAGCCCCCACCCCCCTCCCCACCCTGACATTCTGACTGCTTTTAATACCTGATTTCTACTTTCAACAACCTATGAAACTTTTACCCACTTGAAGCTTTATTTTAGACTCCAGAGAAGGAAGGTTTCCCAGCTCCTCTTGCACCGACGCTTGTATTTAGTATGCTAATGTATTCTTGCAGCTAATTCAGCACCAGAATGGAGAAACAAAACAAAGTGATGAGTGAAAAGGATTGGGTTTCAGTGCAGACTAATGACCAGCAGATTAATCATAGGACACGTGGACGGGGACTGAGTCAGCCGCAATGTCAGGGAGGAAACGTTCTGCGGCGCTGAGGAGGGAAATCAGTCCAGTCTGCACAAAGCAGAATCTGAACTGTTGCAAATCATAAATCTACATGTACAGCAGAACCAAATTTAGAGCAGTCCAGTTGGACCGGGATTTATCTAGCAGCTCAAAATCTCCCAGGAGTGGCGCCGGAAATTAAACTAGAGGATGTCCTCAGCAGAATTTATGATGGAGCAAAATGACATCCAGAACCTTCCATCCAGTGCATGACTGGGTTAACACTCCGCTAGCATTCACTTTATCCCTGCAGGGAAACCCAGGAGGTGTCATGATGAGAGCAGAACCCAGCAGAACATTTATCTGTCAGTGGTGACATTACGGTGTGAACCATGGCAGACTCATAGTAACTTAAATTGGCTGAAATGAATTTAATAGGATTGAATTGGAGGACATTTGGTATTAATTAGGTCTCATGTGATTGGAATGAACAGAACCTAATAAGTAGAAAGAATGGGAGTCGACTGGATCATGTTTGGATGAAACTGGACCGGATCAATCTAACATATCCAGTCTTGCCCCATCTTCGATTTGAAGGTCATGTTGTTTCCCGGTACTGCCTGGGTTGGTGCAGGTTAAAGGTCAAGCTGTCACATGTGTTACAACCACAAATAATAGAACCTCAGTTTGAGGTTCTACTCCAGTGGACTCTCTGAGGTGAAATTAGTTGGTCTTCCTTCCTGCAGGTCATCACACTTCTCCAGTTGATTGGAGCCAACATTTCTTTGGTTTGAGGTATGTTTTTGTGAAAGTTTGAGTTTCACTTTGTCCTCAGTCTGTTTTTTCAGACCATTTAAGCCTGTTGCTGAGCACTGAAAGAGATGGACAGCACTCGCCTCTCGCTCAGTGAAAATTAAGCTGCCGTAGCACGCCCACCGTCCTATTGTTGGCCACCCGGGGAACCGGCCGCTTGGTATTCCCGGCACAGATTGGCTCTAAACTTTGCTGTGTGCAGTAGGAACCCGGCCCACTGCCATTGCAATTCTCCCCCTTGCCTTTCCAACTCAATCTCGCACTGTGCCCTCACCACCCGCTCCCCTTCCTTCATGTCTTTGCCTTTTCGCTGGCTCTCACCCAGGAGAACATCTTGTTCTTGTTACTCTGAGATACAGGAATGATCCTGTTTCATGAAACATGTCAACTACTGTGCATGTGAGCCAGAACAACATGAAGATAAGTCATCTGGAGGTAATGCTGCTGCTGACGCACCGCTGCAGACCTGGTGGCATTTCCTTTATGTCACTGAAGGGACTGTATATTTGTTTAGTTCCTCACAATCATCAAAGGCAGCACAGAGCCGTCTCACCTGTTTTCTCATGAAACGCTGCCTTTCATACGGCTGCTGCAGCTGGTTTCTGTCCTGGCTTTCAGGCTTGATTAGAAGGCTGCAGAGAAGAGGCCCGCTCCTGCGATGTGATTGGGAGAGTCCCCTCTGATGGTGATTTATTCCCCCGGCAGGACGTCCCCTCTCCAGTGCTTGAGGGTTTAGGAAGTCTTCTTCTCTCCTTCGTCATGTGGAGAAACAAGCAGCTATTACTTCCTAAAACAATACTGCCTGAATAGATAAGGGATTTTATGATAAAATTAATAATAATAGCAAAACCAGATCAAATCTTTGTCACATGGACATAAACATGACTTTAGTTTATAGAGCTGGAGGGGAACAGAGAAGATACAGGAGATCTTTTTAGGTTGGATTCCATATTTCTCTAAGTGTTGTAATATGATCCTAAAGCTTCCTGTATTTCATTAGATGAGTCCTTCCCAGCGTGGAGATTTACCTTCGCATGGCTCTGATTTAAAACATCTACTTGAAGAGATTCAGCCTACGTTAGTCTTCATCAAATGTTTGTACAGATGTGAGGGTCACATGTATGTTTTAACCCTGAAAAGAGCAAAACGAGAAAAAATGAGACAATTTCATCTCCATGCACTGTGAAATGTTCTTTGGGACCAAATATTTAGAGCAGTTTTGTTGTGTCTGATGTTCTGTAGAGGTTCTCAAACTGTGGTACATGTCAGACTCCTGACTCCCTTCTGGTGCTCAGAAGAAACACTAATGTCAGCAAGTTAAATACAAAGGTTAGTAGGGTTGCACTTTATTCTGCAAAACCCAGTAAAAATGCAAGATTTAAAAATGTCAGGTAGCCATAACCAAGAAAGGTTTGGTTCTTAGGGGGGAAAGACCCACATGAAATCCACTACCGTCCTCCAGAAAGATCCATGGTGTCTCTTCTGATTTGTTCGGTTTTGACAAGCATCAGTTACGGGGTGTTGTGGTTTCCACATGCAAGCATGCGAGCCAGACCTGAGTGTATCAAAGACTCGTAGATGTTTGTCAGATAAAATAAAATGCTGAACTAATTTAGGAGACACATTCTGAAACAGCAGAGGCAGCCTCAGTCAAAGCCAGTTCTCAGAATAACCGATACTAAAGACTACAAGGTAGGAGCACACACATTTTTCTAGATGGTCCAGAGTCATGGATTTTCTCTGATGCTCGGTCCACAGGTCTTCTGCTGGGTTCAGATCTAAGGACTGAGAGGGTCATGGAAGAAGGTTAATTTCAATCGTGACCCTGCTGAAAGACTCAGTGACCGCCCACTTTCAGTTTCCTGCCAAAGGACGCCTGGTTCAACAGATCCTGATGCCATGCACTCTAAAAAGGTTACCAGGACCGTTTGAAGAGAATCAGGCCCACAGCATCACAGGTCCTCCATTGTGTTTAACAATGGAGGATGCTTTTCTAGATCTCCATCTTTAGTTTCTTCCTCACCCTGCAGACCAACTTGTGGTGTTTGTTGCTCATAAAGATCAATCTTAGTCTCACCTGAGCAAAGCTCGCAGTGTTTTGATTTTTCCCCAAATAACTGTTGTCAAAGGTCGGATTTCTGATCTTTTTAGTGCATTAAACATTAAACCACTGTAGAAAAAGATGGATTGATTTCAAAGCTTTTAAACACATCTACAGGGTTCAGAGTGAGAAACCTCAACGGACCAGAAACCTCCTGGTTCTGTTGGAAATGTCTGTTACCCTGCTGATCTTTTCCTGCTGGTTGAAGCCAGTTTAAGGTGTAGTTTAAACTCGTAATGCTGGTCTTTGAGGTAAACTTGCAGCCGGTTTTCCTGTTGCTGCTGAATCACGCTGGAGGATGAATCCGCCTCTCTTTGCCTCTCCGGCAGCCTCTCATTCATTGCCCCGGGGGACTCTGATCGACGGTCTTTGAGTGATGGACAGAGCCTGAGGCGGAGACACTGCCTCAGTGTTCAGAGCACAGCCGCTCTGTTCAGGCCCCACAGGGGGCCACAGGGGCCCCCAGACCCCGCAACAAATCTCCCAATTGTGTTCCCAACGCTCACCAGAAACATGCCACATGATCTTTATCAGGCTGCCTGTAAAGTAAATATACACCCCGGCCATATATTACCATAAATTATGGCTGTGTATCGGGCCCTGATGGTGATTGCAGCTAAACGCTTTCTCCTGAAAAACACTCGCTGTGTGTGTGGAGAAGGAGTTAAAGGGCCGCTGTCCTTGCCAGTATTTGTTCAAGTTGCCTCCAATGAGATCTCATGGTCTGGGTGGGATTTGTATGAACACAAGCTGGGAGTGATGTCATTCATTCAGCAGCGACTTGGACCTTTAATAGCTGCCGTCTTGAAACGCTGCCATCTCTCCTGGAGAATACTGTGACAGTGTGTGTGTGTGTGTGTGTGTGTGTGTGTGTGTGTGTGTGTGTGTGAGGCTTTCTTTATTTTCACTAATGTTAGCACGTGCTATTACCAGGTCAGTTAGTAATTAAAAAATGCCCAGAAACAAGGGCGCTTCAATTAGTCTGCTGGTTTCTGGCTCAGCTTGGTGTTGGCCGGGATTCGTTATGTAAATGTTTCCATGCAGAGCTGCTGTTGGGTCACAACGGGTTACATGGTGCTCGATGAAGATCCACAGCATTTCATGATGAGCTTCATATAAAACAATGAGGCATTTTAAAAACCTAAACCAGTGAACATTTGGTGCACTGGTGCACTGCTGCTCTGCGTTGTTGTTATCCAAACCTTCTGGAAACTGAGGAAACAAAGTCAAATGTTGAAACAGTCCAAAACATTTCCTCTTGGATGTTTGCTTTTATAACTGACTAAAGGTTTGGATTTGGTTTAAATGGAAACCAACTAGATGATTTTTGTTAGTGTCATAAAGGAAAAACGTGCACAGCATATCATTTCTTCAAAGGCATAACCCAGGGCCCAGTGTTGGGGCCCCTTTTCTTTGCCCCTTTATGTTTGCAATGACGTCAATCATATTGTATATACACACTAAGTGACTCCACATTTTTTTGTGCACAGCATTTTGTAGAAACATTTCTTTAGATTTGCTGCTGACTGTTAAAGCGAGAGTTAACCATCAGACTGTGGCAGCTAACGAGTCGGTGAGGGATTTAAAGAGGTCTCATAAAACTTAAAAATCAGCCCCACCACTGTCCAGAAATTAGTCTATAAGGAGACGACATTCAAAAATCTTCCATCATGCCTAGGTCTGACCGTCCAAGCAATTTCACCCTGAAAACAGGTCACAAGATGCTAAAAGAGGTCTCCAAAACCCCATAATGTCATGATTGGACCTACAACAGGCTCATGCTGATATGAAAGAGAATGTCTGTCCAATCAGAAAGAGACTGAACAACTGTAACTTCCATGGTAGGTGTGCAGGGAGGAAACCTTTGGTCTCCAACAGAAACATGATGGTCAGGCTGATGTTTGTCAAAGAGAGTGTGGACAAAGATCAAGACTTCTTCTCAGAGTTGAGTCCATTTGGAGACCAGAACACAGGACGTGTATGGCAGCAGTCTTCAATGGCACTCAGGGAACAAGGAAGTGTCATGGTCAAGGGATGCTTTGCTGCAGCAGGACCTGGCCAGCTTTTATTACAGAAAACACCAGGACCATGGGTGCTTTAAGGACCTGTAAAAAAAACTAAGCCGAACTGGACCCTGCAACATGAAAATGATCCAACATACCGGTAAATCCACCAAGAACTGACGGAGAATTAAGAGATACTCACTGACCTAGTCAAAGCTCACATATCAATCTTGTTGAGATAGTCTGGGGTGACTTGAAGACATGAAAGACACCAACGCTGAAAGTGAGAAGTGAGTAGCTACGTTCCTCAGACTGGTCAGCCTACAGTTTAAAGACTGTTCACCTGTAATTAAATCTCTTTCTTTCCCCAAGATAAATAGAAACAAAGAGATTAGACATCGATATGTGAGCATTGAGATATGAGCCAATATTTCTTAGGGTGGATCTGACTTTCCCTGCTGGCTTTAATTATGTAAATACTCCAGCAGCTAAAAGTCTAAATGTGTTTAAAACTCGTTTAATGACTCCTAACCTGTCACTTCCCATTCCAATGTGGTAAAACAAGCATAAATACTCCTAGTATAAACGTACTGCAGCTGTAATTAGATCAAGCTCTGGTATGTTCTGCTGAGCTGAACCTCCTCATGTGTTTTACATGTCTTATCATCATGACTTGTGTGATTTCTGGAAAAACAACCGCGCTCATTAATCTTTCAGCGGCTGTTCCTACACTTCGGACCTGTGAGGCGAGCTGGGACATCCACCTCACCGCCTTTCTGCTAATAATCGTTCAAGTGTGCAGTTAAAGGAAACGATTCAGCTCCAAATTCCCGTTAAGACGATAATGAGGCTTTTTACTCCTGCACAAATTCAGCTAAGCCTCTTAATTATACGAGCTGCGCATTCTTGGGCCAACCAGCTTCTTAAACGATGAAGTAAGTCATACCAGGAGATTAACCGACTGGGAGGCCTTGACCTGCAGCAGGATGGATTGCTGGTGACCTCTGATGTAGGTAAGGTGGCTTCAAAAACCAACACACCCTGATCCAAACCCGGTTCAGACAAAACAAACTTGGTCCCTGAGCGCTGCTCCATTTAGCATTAATAAGCAAAGTGTTGATTAAAAATGCAGGAAGAACACTGTGTGCACAAACCTGCAGTGGAGTTATGTTTCCAGCCTTTGACAGGCTGACAGGAGGAGGACTGACGAGAAGCAAGCGGACTCTTAGCGGGGAGAGGAGGTTTCTCCTTGGACTCGGCTGAGACACGGTTCTGCAGATTGGCCAGGATGTTATCTCTCTGATGACAATGAGTTTCTGCTTTTATTTTGGCATTCAGTAGGTGATCAACAAAAGGCAGGCACCACTTCAATGTGACGTTACTCTGGAGTTCCTCTGGAGTTCCTGGGCTCTGCACATAAGGATCTTTATTCTGATCAAACTTAGAACAATAAACGCACCAGAGAGACACAACACATTATTCCACGAAGGTCAAGATATTTGGAAAAGTTAAGTGCAAAAAAGTACATACCATCACCAGCTTGAGGACCACATTTAGCAGCACCAGCATCATTCTCCCACAATGTTGTGGAGAAACTCTGGTCCCACTCTTCTCTCCAACATTGGTTCAGTTCATTGAGGTTTCTGGAGGTCTCCCCAAAGCCATTCTGTTGTAGATCTGCTGCTGTGTTTGGGATCATTGTTCTGTTGATGACCCAGTTTGCACCAAGCTTCAGCTGTTGGATGGATGGACTCACAATACTCAAATACTCTGGTCTACGATGGAGATTGTGGTCCACTCAGTGCCCGCAAGGTGCCCACACCATCAGCCTTCCACCACGGTGCTTGACGGTCTGTATGAGGTGGCTGAGCTCATATGCCGTTCATCACGGTCAAACATGACTGCTTTGGTCTTCTCTGTCCAGAGGACATTGCTTCAGAGGTCTTGTCATTCATCCAGATGGAGCTTTGCTCACTTCTGCTGCCATGTTGATTTTAGACAAAATAG
Organism: Crenichthys baileyi; assembly: GCA_036173005.1. Lineage (NCBI taxonomy): Eukaryota > Metazoa > Chordata > Actinopteri > Cyprinodontiformes > Goodeidae > Crenichthys > Crenichthys baileyi. The sequence goes on along the minus strand of JAHHUM010000715.1, from coordinate 178,642 downwards.
GTTTTCTGCTTGATTCCTTCCGCTGGTTCAGTGTTTTTCTAACTGTCCTGTCATGACCTTTAACTTTTAACCTGCTAAATAAAGCCTGTGGAATCTGAGATGGAGCTCCTGGGTTTATGGTCATTTCTCTCTGAATTCTGGAGATAAACATAAACAAACAAGAAAAAATTGGACGAATGATTTAATTAGTTGTTTCCAGAACATTTATCAACGCCTGTTTTTATTTAGTTTGGTTCTAATGCCTGTTTGGACCATTTGATTCCTATGAAATAAGAGAGGTTCTGACCCCTGATCAAACCTAAAACCAGTAGATTTCAGTCTGTAATCCATATTTCCTTATTGGTAGCCGAATATGAAACAGACTTAAAACCATCTGTTGCCATGGTGCCATCGGTTAGTTACCTGCTGCATTTCAACCCCACTCAAAAAGAAGTCGGACACATAAAAACCCAAACTGCAAAGGTCCAAAGTTCTGAAGCAGCCTGTCCTGATAAAGAGGGTGTACTTTCTTTTTGCCTTTCCTTAAGCAGAAATAGGTGTTTGTGAGTGTCTGTTGGTTTTAGATTGGGTATATTAGCTAATTTCATGTTGACGTTGGTAACTGAGACTGAAACTGAGGCTGTTGGGTCAGACCTCCAGTTTTTCCCAACTTTCTTGGTTCTGATTAAACGTTTTTCATGTATTTTTCCCATCCTTATACCTTTTTTCAGCGGTAATCAGGAGAAGCGTGTGCCAGAGAAGGAAAAGTTCATTTTCAGTTGATTTTGATGAGGCTCTTTAGGTCATTGCTGTCCACTTGCAGCCAGAGGCTGATGAGGACCTTCTCCCATCAGCTCGTACCGTTAAATTCCATCAGTCCTCCAGTTCAAGGCCTCTTCGGGAGACAACAGCGGCTCAGCGTGCCGCGGCCCCCCTGCCTCCCCTTCCCGCAGCGCCGATTCATCAGACCGGGCCTGACACGCGGACCGCAGCAGGCTTAACGTCGAGGCAATCAGGGACTCAATCAGCTCCCTGCACATGTGTGCGGGTGCACCCGGAGGAATCTGCAGGACTAATGAGACAGAGGCTATGAGGCTGTGGAGAAGAAAGGGATCCAGCACCCTAAAAGAAACAGAAAAATAAGGTAAAAAGCCACTCCTGTAACAAAGCCTTTATTCAGAGGGATTAGCCTGGAAACAAGACCCAACCTGCAGCCCATGCACAACATCTGCCAAGGCCCGGTTAGTCTCCTACATGACAGCTCTTGAAAATTATTGATGTAAGCCTGAAGAGACACGTGGCCTGATTTAGATAATAGATGTGCTTTTTCCCCTTTTAAATTCTGCTAAATTATTCAAACATTTTGAGTGAGAACAATGTCTAATTGGGAGTTACCAAGAAAAGCAAACTGTGCCCCATTGTGCCTTTTGCAACTTGCTCTGTCCTACTTTTTTGAGGCACAACAGTGAACAAAAAGGCAGAAAGAATGGAGACGGAATGCTGGGACAAAGAGGTGTGAAAACCTGAACGATGGTGCTGCTTGGAGGCTGCAGGTCATGCTGTGTTTTCTTAACTAAATCATCCGCCTGATTCTTGATGCTCTAATGCTTCTGGTATGCCCGTCCCTGACCTAGAAAAGGGGATCAGCATCAGGCTTAATCAGGCAACAAAAATGGCAGCTTGCTCACTGTAAACCTATGAATGAGGAAAACGCTTCTTTTTTACCCATTAGATTAGAGTCATGAATAGTCATGAAGCAGAACGTCATTCTCACCAACCCTATTCTAATGAGGCTGCAGTTCGTGAATATTCATGACGGGAGGATGCTCGATTAGGGCGGCGGCGCCATGCACCGGTCGGCTGGACACGGATTTCGCTCAACCAACCATCTGGAGCGTTTAGAGAGAACAATTTACCACACCCATGGAAAAATAATAAACTACAAGATGAGTTACATCGCTGCCCACAGGCTGCATCGCTCAGTTTCTCCTCCATGGGGTCAAAGGCCAACCCAGTGCTCCCAGTGGCCCCCCTGCACATCCGAAAGGTTTCTGGTTTTTACTCCTTTAAGGTGTCTTCATTCTGCCACACCTGTCCCACATTTCCACCAGTTAGCTCTTCTGGTTCTTTCGTCATTTTCCCCTTCCTCAGCATATAAGCTCACTGGTCCTCACTGTTCTTCGCTGCTTTCATCTCCTTATTTTATTATCAAAGAACTCTGTTTTCACCTCAGTCAGTCCCTCTTGGGTCCCTTTCAACCAAACCATGACACCATCTTTATTAAAGATGTGCACGGAGGACACCTTTGCTCCTTCATAAAAACATGATGGCCAGATTAAAGTTAGCCAGAGAGAAATCTGAACAAAGACCAGGTCTTTCTGATTTTTAGATATTCTGAGGTGACTTGAAATGGGCTGAACGTGTAAGAAACCCCCATAGCATCCCACAACTGAAAGTCCAGTTTAGTTGTTCTTTTTGCTTGGGTTTTAATAATTATATCTGAATTTAATCAAATTAGTTAAAACACACAAATGCTACTGAATGTGATTTCTTTGAAAACATTTGATGTTATTCTCTAATTATCTTCCAGCTGTGTGTTAAAGACAGAACGAAACCAGCCAGTCTAGTTCAATCAGTCCAGTAGCATCTAATTCTGTTCATTTACAACTGATGCAATTTAATTTGTGGTTAAAACCTGACCTTTAAGACCATAAAATCAAAGTAAAACACATAAAGGTGACTAAATGTGTCATTTATGTTGGTTTATTGGTTGTTTTTTGTATAATTGTGTTTTTAGACAGACTGAAATTAGATTTTCTGTTTGACGAACAGAACCTTTTGCATCTCTAGGTTAAAACTCTGGCCACATTATTAGGTAATTATAGTTAGTGGCTTATTTATTGTGCAGCGTAACAAATCTTTGGGACTTCCCTGTTTTCCACCTTTCATACCTGCGGTGGAACGCTGTGGTTTCCTCAGATCAGTCGTTCTTTCCTTAGAAGCAGACTTGCTCACCTCACTGACATGTCCACCCAGCTCACTGAAACGCCGCTGTTGCCCTCAGGATCAGGTCTTACAGGTCCCAGCTCAGGGTTGGATCAGAACAGACAAGATAAAAACAGCTGACAGTTCAGTGGAACCAGAACATGACGGGTCTAAATGGTGAAAAGGCAGCAGAAAGCTGGAAGTTAGGCCAGTTGAGACCAAAAACCCAACAGAAACAAGTTTGTAGCTTTGAATTTGTAAAGCTACATCTGGGTGGTTCCAGGTGTGTTTGAAACTTTATTTTAATATGAAACCCAGGGTTGTGATGAAGCTTCATTAGAGTTTGTAGAGGCTGTAGACATGGAGAGATTCCTGCTGCAGAACGTCCAGATACCTTTATTTAGTCATGTGTTTATGACATTTGCTGTTACAAAACTTTGTTTGGGATCATTCCGGTTGTTTTGACTAATCCGGGAAGAGCTGTTGTTGTGACTGCGGCTTCTTCTGGAGTGGTGGAAACATTCCCGATGTGACTCACCTTCCAAACTTAGCTCGGCTATGAAGTACCAAGCTCTTAACGCAGGACGCCTGCACTGACAGCCGGCGTCTCGGAGATCTGAGGCGCTGTGGGTGAAGTGGAATGCCTCAGCCGTGAGTCAGGAATAAAGCTCTGGGACGCAGAGGTGTGGACCAACACCTGAATTCTGCCAGAGGAGATGACCCGTAGGGGTCACATTTTCTTCTAGAAGACTGTAGAACTGAAAGAAGGTCACCTAGTCCATTCGATCAGCTGAATCAGACAGAATCATTCAAACAGCTTAATTCAGTCCAGTTCAGTTTAGTTAACTGGTGCCAATTCAGTCATTTTAAGTGCTGCACAAACATAAAATTCTACTTTATTTAAACATGGCCCAATTACAAGTCCAGTTCATTCCGTACGGTACCATCTAAGAGCAACAAAGTCTGTATTTATGTTGCTGCTGTCCAGCACTGCACCCACCCCTCAGGAAACCTGGAGTCTCAGAACATTTTAAAAACAACTAAAGCCGAAGATAAAGCAGCATTTGAAAAGCTTCTGGAACCGTTTCTTCCCTCCAGGACCGCCTGGATCTGCTGGGAGGTGGCGAGTGTGTCACCTCCAGCTGTTGCTGTGATTTAACAAGCAGGTGACGACGAGGCTTCAGCGCCTACCTGGAGATGCAAGGTGGATATTATGATCAGGGAGGAACATTCCAGACATTCCTCTGTGGAAACTCAGGAGAGCGAGCAGCAGCGACGCCCTGCAGACAATGTTCCTCATCCTGGAGCTCCCGATTCTGAGGTTCTGCTTGAGGTCAACGAGGTCACGGGGCTCCACTTACCCGACAAAGTGGGTAAGCTTCCTTCCTTCCTTTTCTTCCTACCTTTCTACCTTCCTTCTTTCTTTCTTTCTTTCTTTCTTTCTTTTTTCTTTCTTTCTTTCTTTCTTTCTTTCTTTCCACCCTTCCTTCCTTTCTTCCTTTTCTTCCTCCTTCCTTCCTTCCTTTTCTTCCTACCTTTCTCCTTCCCTTTTTCTTTCTTTCTTTCTTTCTTTCTTTTTCTTTCTTTCTTTCTTTCTTTCCACCCTTCCTTCCTTTCTTCTTTTCTTCCTCCTTCCTTCCTTCCTTTTCCCTCCTTTCTACCTTCCTTCTTTTTTTTTCTTTTTTTTTTTCTTTCTTTCTTTTTTTTTTTCTTTCCCCCCTTCCTTCCCCTTTTTCCCCTTTTCTTCCTCCTTCCTTCCTTACTTTTATTCCCTTTTTTTTCCTTTTCCCTCTTTCCCCTTTTTTTTTTCTTTTCCCCTTCCATTTTCCCTTTTTTCCTTTTCCCCCTTCCCCCCCTTCCTTTTCCTTTCCTTTTTCCCCCTTTTTTATTTCCTTTTTTCCCTTTCCTTCCTTTTCTTCCATTCTTCCCTTTTCCCCACCCCCCCTTCCTTCCTTTTTCCCCTTCCTCCCTTATTTCCTTCCTTTTTTTTCCTTCCTTTCCCTTTTTTTGTCTTCCCTTCCTTCCCCCTTTTCTTTCCTTTTCCTTCTTTCTCTCCTTTTTCCTTTCTTCCTTCCTTCCTTCCCCCCTCCTTTCTCCTTTCTTCCTTCCTTTCCCTTTTCTCCTTTCTTCCTTCCTTTCTTTCCTTTCCCTTTTTTTCTTTTTCCCTTCCTTCCCCCCTCCTTTTCCTCCTTTTTTCCTTCCTTTCCTTTTCTCCTTTTTTCCTTCCTTTTTTCCCCCTTTCTTCCCTCCTTTTTTTTCCCTTCCCTTTTCTCTCCCTTTTTTCCTTCCTTTCTTCCCCTCCTTTCTTCCCTCCTTCCCCTTTCCCTTTCCTTTCTTCCTACCTTTTAAAACCCTTTTCTTTCTTTCTTTTTTTCTTTTTTTCTTTCTTTCTTTTTTTCTTTTTTTTTTTTTTTCACCCTTCCCTTCCTTTTTTCTTTTTTTCTCCTTCCTTCCTTTTTTTTTATTTCTATTTCCTTCTTTCTTTTTTTCTTTTTTTTTTTTTCTTTCTTTCTTTCTTTCTTTCCACCCCTTCCTTTCCCTTTCTTCCTTTTTCCTCCTTCCTTTTACTTTTCTATCCTTCTTTCTTTCCTTCCATCTTTCCTTCTTTCTTTTCTTTCCTTCCATCCTTCCTTCTTTCCTTCCTTTTCCCTCCCTTCCTTCCTTCCTTTCTCCCTTCCTTTCTATCTTTCTTTCTTTCTTCCTTCCTTCATTCCATTCTTCCTTCCTTCCCTTCTTATTTCCCTCCTTCCTTCCTTCTTTCCTTCCTGCCCTTATTTCCTTCCTTCCTTTTTTCCTTCCTTCCTTTCTGTCTTCTTCCTTCCTTCCCCCCTTTTTCCCTTTCCCTTCTTTCCTTTCCCTTTCTTCCTTTCTTCCTTCCTTCCTTCCCTCCCTCCTTTCGTCTTTCTTTTTCCTTCCCCCCTTTTTTCCCTTTTTCCCCCCTTTTTTTCCCTTTCCCTTCCCTTTCCCCCCCTCCTTGTTTCCCTTTTTCCCCTTTCCTTCCTTTTTCTCCTTTCTTCCTTTCCTTTCTTCCCTCCTTTTTTTTCCTCCCTTTCTTCCTTCCTTCCTTCTCTCCTTTCTTCCTTCCTTTCTTCCCTCCTTTCTTCCCTCCTTCCTTCCTTTCTTCCTTCCTTCCTTCCTTTCTTCATTTCAGCCCCATATAAAAAACTTTTTGCAGTGGAAAGAACCCTGAACACACGTTCTCCATAGTGAAGCATGGTGGTGGCAACATCCTGATATGGGGATGATTTTATTCACCATGAACAGTGAAGCAGGTCGAACACTCGACTTTGTCCTGGAAAGACAACATACCTCCCAACCTCAGGACTCTTAACACTGGGTTGAAATTACAGCGAGTTGTGGAATGCAATGAGCTGTGATGAATGAGAAAGACCTAAATGTGAAAAACGATCTTCTGGAAATGTTTTTTCTTCATATTTTCACATCTTGAATTCTGCTTCCTAAGGTTCTGAAAGATGGCCTCAGGCCCCTCAGATCATTGCTTCCAGCTCCTCTACAAAGCAAAAGGTCACAGAACCAGTCAGGAGATGGCTAGATCTGGTCCAGGTTTCTTCACCTCGTGTGTCTGCTGAACCATCAGCTCCACATATCTGCAGTTACTCCTCTCCAGGCTACAGGTACAACCTTGTTAGATACTGTTTAGCTGGGCTCATGATTCACTGCCTCTCCCTGCCCTGAAACAAATTATATCTGCTTCTCGCAGGCCGTAAATCACCAGGAGGAGCACATTCAGGCCCACTCGGGTCTGTTAACGTTCCTCACACTGTAGGAGCTGTTTACTCCAAGTAAACTTGTGCTGCTGAGCCAGGCCCCACGGCTCTGTTCATTAACATTCCTGGGTTTTGTGGTGTACCTGCCGATGTCGAGCAGCATGACTAAACAGCTCTCGCGTGTCACCTGGCATCACCACAAAGTTGACTCTTTAATCCACGGTGCTTTAGCACCCGCCTGCCACTTTGGGACTCTAAACACCTCTGCCTCAGGGTTCATCCTGAGGAATCTCAGGAGTTTTAGGGGACAGCCCTGCCTGGATGTTTCACTGTTGTGCTGTGGTTCCACCTAGGACCACTAGATGGTGCATCCAAGAAAACGACATGTCCCCTTTTCTGAAGATCTAAGCTGAACCACCTTACCTGCCAAAAATCGTTAGGGATTTGAGGTCAAAAGAACCGCCCCCCCCTGATGACCCATTGGGCCCTTATCAGCAAAAAAGGTCCCCCCTTTCACCATTTTTCTCTTCTCGTTTGTCTTTGTTTGCGTCTCCGTCTGTCCTCCCTGTCATTCATCTGCTCATCGCCTGTCAGATTAGGAGGAGACATATCGTTTCTCACCACTTGACAAAGCCGGCTTTCCTGCCCGCAGCTTGCACTTCCAGGATTACATTCAGGAGCAATTAGAGACTGACGGATGTCAGAGTGGCATGCCTCACACTGTCTCATATGTCTGCTTTTCATTTCTCATATTTTATTGTTATGGATATAAATGTGTAGAGGAGCCACTAATTGCAGCCTCCTCCTTGCAGTCATAACGAATGTGACCCTAAAGATGCAGCTTTGACCCCTGCAGCCATGTTCAGTCATAATTAGGCCTGTTTGGAGTCTTTGTGCTGCAGCAGAGAGGCCTGATCTCACTCAACAACCACTGAGGGAAACCCAGAGCTTCCTCTAAGCCTTAAATCTGAGATGTTGGTGGAATGTGCATAAAGGACCTTCTGCGTATGGTCATGGAAGGATTATCCAGCTGTGTAAGCCATACATAACCAGGGAGGTTGCCATTGTTGCCTCCATAGCTGGGTCATGGGAACCTCATGCTGAGGGCCTGATTCATTGCCAGCAGTACTGGTAATTGGAATAATGACGGAGGACTGCCTCCATGTGTTCTGCTTGACTTCAAATCAGCAGCAGGATGGTTAAAAACTGGACACAGTTGGGTGTTCCTACAGGAAGACTCACCCATACTGGTTCTGTGATGGATAAAATAACATTCTAGACCGGCCTTCCCAGAGCTAGACCTTTAACCAAACTGGAAATATATACACTATGTTTAAATGCCAGGTCCGTGCCAGGGAACCAACCAGTTTAAATAACACACCCCAGAAAATATCTCCTTCCTCTCTGAGAGGCCTTTCAGCTCAAGTTGGTCCAGAACCCGTCTCCCTCCTGGAGAAGGCTGAACCTTCCCATGCTCTTTATACCTGGTCTCCGATGATGATTGGACTGAACCTGCCGACCCGCATGGGGCGGATTCTGAGTTCATTTGGATAAAAATCCCAAACGTGAGCTTTATTTAACTTTCAGCTCCTCTGCCTTGTCTGTAATTGTAAGACACAACAACACAATGTTACAAGTAATAAGAAATTTATTTTCCAACAATTACAAAGAACAAAATATCTGGAAACCATATTGATATGTTACATGAACTGTACAGGGATCGGATGGCATGTGCTTCAATCTAAACAATTCAAGAGCTAACAGAAACCAAACTAGGAATATTTAAGTACTCTGATGAAAAAATAGGACATATTTAATGTCTAAGTAAAAAATAGAAAAGAGTTTGATCTGTCTATGGACTGATAGTATACCCTGAAACAGTTTTTAGGCCTCTTTTATCTGTCACAAAGTCATTTACAACAAAAACACGACGGCCTCTTTGGTTCCACGATTACATCTGAACACAACCCACTTTGCTCCTATAAAAATAGCTTTTTCAATTTAACCCATGGCAGTTTCTATGCATTTGTTCTCATCTCTACTGGTGCTACTGATCAGTGCAAATACTCTAACAAGAAGTGGCTTTGAAGGGGAGGATGAAGACTAAAGTGGCAGGCGAGGTGGGGGTCGGGGGTCGGCCAGGAGGCGTGAGAAGAGCACATAATAAGCAGGATGTGGAGCTCAGGTATTCATGAATGATGCCTGTGAAATAACAGGTCGCTCAATCTGTGTCTTAAAGTGTGTTAGTGTGCTGAGGAAGGAGCTCCGCCGGGACAGAGGCTTTAAAAATCACTACACAGGCGTCACATCTGGGTCGCAGTTAGCCCCAGGTTTCCATCTTTCAGATGCCGCTTTTATGTTGCCAGTTAAACTTCATTAATAGCTAGGTCAACCTGTGAAAGGCTTCAATTTATCTGTACAGTCACCTGCCATCATAACTGAAACTGACGTTTAAATCGCCTTTGATTTTCTTATAAATGTGATTAAAATGTTTGTCATTTTACACACTGTGGTAGTAACTCCAAAGCTGGTTGATCTACAGATGTGGCTGCGCCAAGCAATTCTAACTATATGCAGAGATATAGTCTAACAGCTTGTCACAAAACTGTCCCTAAAAGAGAAAACAGCAGTTTTAAGATGTGAAGAAAAAGGCTGGAGGAGTTTGGTGGTGGACCAGGACCAAAACCAACCAGTTAGCTTTGGAAGAACAGGCTTACCCTCAAATGAACTATCCAAGAATTTGTGTTTCACTTAAAACCATTCAATGAACCCCAACAAACAACATGGATGGTACATGGACAGAACCAACCCAACATGTCCCTGTGGAGTTCCTCAGGGTCTGATTCTAGTGCCACTCTTTATGTTTTACTCCAACTACAGTGGTTCTTTGAATAAAAATCCCAGCTACAGGAGCATGTTGGGATTTTCTGCCGAAAGTGTCATCACGACTGAATCAGCACATCTAAAACAGATAAACTAAGACCAGTCAGTCCATATACCATTTCTTCTAGTGTCCAAAGTAATTCTCATGAAGAAAAAATTACATCCAGAGAAATAAGTTGTTTTTTACCTTTAAAACTGGAGAAAATGTCATAATTTAATGTAATGAAACTGTTTTTGTGATTGTTACATTGCTGGATCAACCAATCATGAAGGCACACATCATGACTTTAGTCATAACTAACAGCTGCAGACTATCGACACGTTTCAGAAGCCCTTGGCAGCTCTCTTCAAAGTCACTCATGGAGAAACGAAAAGTAAATGATTCAGGGCACGATTGAACCAGTAAAGGCTGAAGAATGGTGCCTTAACGTGAACAAGTGTTTTGTTCCAGGATAAAGGTCCGAACCAACTGGCGTCCCCTGGTGGCAACAACAGAGGAGTTTTAGGTTAACTATAACTATAGAAGGAGAACTTTGCAGGTCAGATTGGTTGAATGTTTGATTTTTTTTGTTTCTTTTAGTCTAAAGCTGACATAGAGGTGTAGATGTTATCTGGATTATCCGGGAAGAACCTGGATTAATGTTTACACATGGGCTCAGTAGCCAGCGGATCCTCTGAAGACTATTTCAGCTTTATTTGAATGATGAAAGGAAATGATTGATACAATGAATGAGACATCTAACTCTGAATGTTGTTGGAGATCTGTTCATTTCACATGGTGACACTGATTAATTATGAAGGTTCTTTTGGTACCGACTCCAAACGAGTTTCAATAGCTCTCAAGATGAAGCATTCAGGCTCCCTTCAAGAACATTTCCTAAAGCCCACCAGTTGTTGAGTACAAGAAAATATCATCAGGATTTGACTGACCGGACTGTCCTTAACTTGGTTCCACAAAGTCATCACCTCCAAGAATTTCCAGCCTTGTTTCCTGGACTCATAGCCAGCAGCAGGTCAGTGAAGGATTAGAGAACCCCAGACTGTAGAGGTTCAGTTAAAGGATGACAGCTTAGATGATTAACCAGATGGGTTGGCAATGCCAGTTAATGCCAAGTAAGATTAAATCTAGAAACTCTTAATTTTAGGGTTCAGGCAACTTTTAGGTGCTTAGAAACCTCTCGATTGTCAGCGTCTATCACATGTTAGCAAATAATTCAAGCATTGGCTGGACAATAATTCAGTCTTCTGGTGTATCACCTCTTACTTCTATTGCTCTTTGGAGAATGATTTTGTGGATTTGAGCACAGATGTCTAGAATCTGTGGTTCTGTTTGAGAAGTAGTCCAGTATCTGCGGCGTGATAGAAGACATTAAGGCCAGAAGTGCTGTAGGTTGGCAGAAGTTGCACCAATAGTGTCTGTTCCAACTTTAAGTGTAGAAAAGAACATGTTTCATATAAGGCTCTTCACACCTCCTTCGGAGATGTTTTCCTTGACTCAAATAATGAGATTATACTGCTGCGTGAAAGGCTAGATACACCAATCCGTCCTCACACTCTTGGAGATATCTACTGAGGAGCTGCAGGAGCTGATTTTTTGCCAGGTGGATCAGATTTGGAAGATTGGACAGAAAATATAGCAACAAACATAAATATATATACAAGCTTTTGTGCAGGCATGCGAGTTTGTGGGTTTGAGTGGATGAGGATGAGTGTGCTCGTGTTCTCCACTGTTCATAAATATTCTGTTTTTATAATCACTTTCTGCTGTAAAGTTGTTAATCTGCTGAGTTCTGGAGTTAAATAAACAGGAAGAAAAGAGTCAGGCACAGCCACACTCGTCCACGATCATGTTGGGAACGTCCCGCTTCACGATGTTGTACTCGTCATCGAAGTACAGCATGGACATGGTGCTGAGCTTGGTGGGGATGCAGCAGGAGTTCATGGAGCCAGGGCTCATCCCCCTCATGCGGTACTGGTTTACCACGGCCGTGTGAAAGGACGAGGCCGAGCCGGGGACGCCCGCCATGTAGGCCGGGCAGTTCCCCTCGCAGTAGTTCCCAAAGTATCCCGACGGCGCGATGATCCAGTCGTTCCAGCCGATGAGCCGGAAGTCTATGTAGAACTGCTGCCGGCAGCACAGGTTGCTGCTGCCGTCGCACTCCAGGCCTCGCTTTCGGATGCGGTGCTTGCTGTCGGCCTGCCTCGCCCGCACCACCAGGAAGGGCCGGTGGGATTCGTCGTTCAGGTTCATCAGAACTGGTACGACGCCCTCCGCCTCGCAGCCTTCACAGCGAACGTCCAAGTTCTGCCGCCTGTCATCATTTTTTTCAAACACCAACCGGATGGCGTCTGTGAGCGAGAAGGTGTGCCACCCGCTGCGCCTCAGCTCCACCCTCTTCTCCACCAGGTCCCACCTGCTGCCGAGGCCCGGCTCCTGGTAGTACACCTTCACCGTCACCTTCCGCTTCCCGCGCACCTCAGAGGCGGACGGCAGCAGCTTGAAGTAGAGCCAGAGGGTGGCCTGGGTCACGTGGAGGTTCTGGTTGCCCTCGTTGGAGATCAGGAAGAACAGGCTGGACTTGGAGGTGACCAGACCATCTGAGGAGCACAAGAAGAGCATATCAGTGAGGTTTGGGAACAAATGGTAGGACAGTTGAATCAATGACGACTTTCTGCCAGGTGTTGGTGTCCCTGAAAGGACACGTTCATCACAAACTGGTTATTGTTGATGGTTGTTCTGATATGTCACTGGTTCCCAGCAGTGGAACCTTTATTTTAAGGATCTAACCAGAATGACGCTTTTCTGGAATGAAAAACTTCTATAAACCGTTCCAGACGACAAACAGGACTACTGTCACCTACTGGCAAACACCAATATGTCAATGAAGACAGCTACCCAAGGAAAAACAGCTGACTTTCATCAATAACACTGCAGTTTTAGTTGGGATTATTGGGATTAATCCAGTTATTCTGTTCGAGGTCGGTACTGATTGGTACTCGTTCAGGTGGGGCTGAGTTTGTGGGGGGAGAATTCAAACCATGGTCAGAGGGCAACACATACAAAAGGGACATTTAAAATGGCCGATTAATTTAACAGCCGTGTTTTTGGACTGTGGCAGGAAAAGAAAGCCCATGAGAAGAACATGCTAAGTTCATGCAGAAAGAACCCAGAACCTCCCAGAATTGACCCAATGCTGCTGAGCCCAGCCCTGCTGGACGTTACCACAGATTAGCACTGAAACTGAAACATAGAGGCTGCCAATGCATTTTGTGCTTCTTGCCTTTCCTAAAGTACTTTGCTTGAACTGTTTCACATTTTATCACAATAAAAACACAAACATCAGTTGATTTTATTAGGACTTCATGTGACAGTAGAACTAACTGGGCTTCATGCAAAGCTTTAGCACGTCATCCTGAACAACCCACCCCCATTGTGACGCATGGTGGTGGCAGCATCATGCTGTGGTGCCAGGGAAGCTGATCAAAGTTGATGAAGACTTGAGACTGGGGTGGAGGTTCAGCTTCCAGCAGAACAACAACCCAAAACATAAAGTCAAAGCTACAATGGGATGGTTTAGATCAAACTACCATATATTGATGTGTTTGAATGGCCTAGTCAAAGTCCGAACGTAATAAGCTGGCCCATCACATAAAATACACTGACGTTTGCGGTTGTAAAGTGACAAATGTCAATTTAAAACCCAAAGAAGCCTCAGTAGGAGGTTTGTATCTTTACTGTAGGAGGCTGAAAGGTCATTTAGGTCATGGAAACCTCATAGACATTGGAAACCAGTCGGAGCAGAAGCATCTTCATGTTTCACCACCGATTTCTACACAATCTGGAAATGTGAGGGAGATTTTCACCAGAATAAATCATGGGAGCTGTAGTGAGAAGCCTCTTTCTCATTTCTCCAGAAAGCTCTTTGTTTTACTGCATGCAGACCAATGCTGAGCAGGAACATGGACATCTGCATCAGTCCATCTGTAGGTGAAGCACTTGGCTCAGGTGACTGACTGCTGTCAGCTGGGCACGATGGGAGGAATTCCTCAGGTCTGAACTTCCTGAACTCTGGGTGATGCCAACCAGAAGGGATTCAGGATGACATTTCATGGAACGCTCATGTTTTCCCAGGTAGCAGCCTGGGGCTTCAGAGAGCTGGCTGCAGGTTGCAACAGAACCCAGATGTTTGAGGGTCAAACCTGTGCATTTACCTCATGTATCTGTGAGTCAGCGGGGCTGCAGAGTCAAAGCCAGAGAGCAGACCGACTGTAGGTGCAGATAGAAACACTCTCCGCTGCATGAGGAGAAGGTGCAGAAGACAATCAGTCCAAGATGCCTTTCAGCCTGCTGTCTGTCAGATAAAGATCTGAGGTTGTCCAACCACATCTTTCTGTCTCATTACATGCCTATCATTGCACACTGCAGCCTTTTCTGCAGGATTCTTCACATGAAGCAACATCTTTGACATTCTGATGGTTGATCCTGCTCAGTCACAGCAGTTCAGTATTTCTACGTTTAAAGAAGCATTTTTCATCTCCAAGAGTTAAAGCTTAATGTTCGCTTAGTTTCTCCAAAAACATTTAGTTTCTTTCTGTTGTAAAAACTAAATTCCTACAACTAAACTTTGCGGAAACATTTTAGGCCTGACAAGGTCTTTGTTCTGCACAGCAACGATGCAGTCTGCACCAGAGCCCAGATCTTCCTGGGATTGACTCAGGTCCAACCTGCATCAATATAATGAGCATCAACCCAAGATAAATGAACTCTCTACATTTCCATAAAACTACAACAAGGAAATCCTGAAAATTACCAACAAACTTTGGATTTCTCTGATTTTAAATCCAAACGGTAGACATCTCTGAGATTTCCTAACATCTGCTCTTCTCTTCAGGTCTTTCTGCAGTCTTCAGGTAAACTGAAGGGAGTGCATGCACATTTTCTCTCTAACAGAAGTAGAAAACAGGTTTTGCACCGGAATATTGAAGCGTATCCATGGCGACTCGGACAGAAGTGATTCAAACTAAAAAGTTTTCTCCTCATTTCTGATCAGATACATTCATCAATGGAGAAAACTCGTCCACCAGCACCAAACCAGCACCTTCCGGCAGCGTTTGTTTTCCTGACTGAGTTTGTAGGTCTCTCTCTCTCTCTCTCTCTCACACACACACACACACACACACACACACACACACACACACTAAGGGGTTTTTACAGGCTGCCAAGCTGCAGGATTCAGCCCGTCACTCAGCATTCAGGCAGCACAACAACCCAAAACAAAACAGCCCCGATTCACAGATCCGCTCAGATCCTGCAGCAGGGACAGAGGAGACCCGGGCAGGTGCTGCTGCTGATCATTTTAAGCCTCTTCAGGGGGAAACTGTGGCCCAACCCCAGCTCAACCCGCTGGCAGCCGCTCAGAATCTGCCTGCCAGTTGGCTGGTCTGCCTTGGAGGTGGAAGGTCCTCAAAGAGAAACATCTGAAGATGAAAAGGCTCCCAGCAGGCCGCACACTGCAGCCAGCAGCAAGAGAGGAGCTGCAGGAGCTCAGGATGGAGGGAGAAGTTCCTGACTTTCTCAGGTGCTCCTGAACGCACTGGTCCATTCTGATAAAACCTCTAAGAGGGAGTTGATCTGGACCAAAGCAGCACTGATTGCATTGTGGATTTTGGCCTGAAAGATGTATTTCTGTTGGAGTCGGCAGCACATTTTTGAAGACTCTGAATGCAAGAAGAACCAAACCTGTAAAATACTCTCAGACTTTGATCCCATTTCAGACTCTGTTTGGAACCTGATTTACCAGCTTTACAGGTTTTAATCACTAAAACAAATGTTCCACAGGGGTAAAAGCTGCAGAGAAACCCTCATGGTCCAGAACCATCTTAGAAACTGAACTCACAGGACATTTCACATTTTAAAACTCTTGTTGGCACCTGATTCATCTCCTGGATAAGCTAAAGGTTTATGTTCTGTCACAGAAACAACTGCGTTGAATTCTCATCCTAAAGGAAAATCTAAATTCATTTGTGGCTTTTTTGGTGAAAGCTGCATTTTTTAGGGCTTTAGGTTGTGTGCATTCAGATGTCTGATGACACTGAATGCAACAACAGCTCCACAAGAACCTTTGATTTGATCCCAGAATCGAAATTTCCCATTTTTGACTGTTTGGCTCCTGATTTCCCTGCTGTTCAAGTCAAATGTTGCATTTTTACCACAGAACCAAATGTTAGACAGCTTGTTAAAGCCTCACGGTGTCTGAGAAATGGATCCCTGTCAGAGTTGTGGATTAAACGCTCCTCATAAACTCGACAGGAACCTTAGAAGCTGGTTCCAGGAAGAACCCGTCATGTTTGGCTCCTGATTTACCAGCTACTCTTGTCAAACAGTGAGTTTTGATCGCTGAAACAAAAGATCTGCAGCTCTTTCTGCGTGGAGGCTGCATTCAGTCAGAGCTTTGGATTAAATGCATGCTCATGTTCTCTAATCCTCTTTGTCTCAGACACAACAAACATGTTCAGAGTGATCCAACACGGTCTGAGCCGCAGATCGCTGCTCTAAACCCAGAAGAAACTGTAAACTGAGCGCTGACCTTTCTCTGCAAAGCTGATGATCTCGGAGCTCTCCTCCAGCACCTCGTTGCTCATCGGGTGTCCGTCCAGGTTGGGAATCTCCAGCCGGCCGTCCTCGCGCAGCTTCCCCGCGTGCAGCTTACGCAGCGCCGTCACCATCGCAGCCCTGGGCACCGGGTGCGTGATGTTGGGCCGCTCCCACAGCTGTAGTCGGCTCAGGATGTGCCTCTTCACCGCCTCCAGGAAGTCTCCGTCCACGCGTCCGGACTCCGGGTCCTCCAGCTGAGCAGAGGCGGCGCAGGACGCGCAGGACTCTGGCTGCGCCCCCGCCTCGGCCTCGGGCGCTTCGCTGCAGCGGGTGGAGAGGACGCAAGCTACGAGCAGAGCCAGTCGGAGGAGACAGTTAGTCATTTTCTGATTGAGTGGAATCATGGGGGGGAATCAGTGATCCATGCGCTCTGACGCACTGAAGCAGCTTCTCTCCCAGATGTGTTCTTCTATTTAAATTACATCCTAACAAAGATCCTGAAGAACCGGACAGAAACTGGAGTCCGCTCTGATTTTGGCCCTGACGTCAGCCTGAACCCACTTCCAGGTGTCCCGTTAACATATTCCTCACAGGGAGCGGAGCCGCGTCCTGCCGTAGCATCCTTCCAGTCCAGAACCAAAGACCAGCCTCTAAATGTTCACACCGGATCTGCTGGAGACCTCCAGTCTGCTGCGGAGAGGAACATCAACATGAACAGGAGGAACCCCAGGGAGCGCACAGATGAGGCTTTCCATCCTGGCGTGCGTAAAACTGGAGCCTCAACAAGCTGAAAACTTTTATATAGAGCTGAGGGAAGGAGGGGGCACCGGGGTGAGAGGGCGGTGCCAATCCGAGGAGAGAGAGAGATGCCTGAGCTACTCATCTGAGGCATGTCTGCAAATGTTATCTGGTGTTAGGATGTTAGAAATCCAGAAAACATTCATTTACCGAACCTTTTCTATGTTTTATTATATTAAAACTAGAAATTGGAATGTATTTAACCACAGAGACCAACACACTGGCCTACATGCATTAATGAGGCAAAAAACTAACCCTGCACATCAACCTAAACACACCCATAGCCACAGTGAAGCATGTCGGTGGCAGCATCATGCTGTGGGGAGGCTTTTGTTCAAGGACAGGGTCGCCGGACCAACAGAACACAGTTGAGAAGCAGATGGAAAATGATACGTGATGGTCAACATGTTTTACACCAATAAAACCTGAAAAGTGTGGAGTGCATCCATCCGTCAGGGAACTAGAAGCAAATGATCAGATCTAAGAGATCTGGAGGAAACGTACAGGAGGTCAGGCAGGTATGCAGGAGCCCGCCTTTCAGGGCCTTATGGGTAATCACTTCTAAAACCAGCAGGGAGTCGGTGAAAGGAGGCGAGCTCTGAGGAGACATGTTCATGTTCAGAGACGAGCTGCAGCGTTCTGAACCAGCTGCAGCCATGAGAGGCTGCACACCAACATCCAGAGGTCCAGTAACCCAGCTGGGAGCTGGTGAAGGCATCACTATCACTAACAATGGTTCACTCTAGATAAAAGTTCAAAAAATGATCGTTTTACTAGAGAACTGATCTGTTTCTCAAGGTTAACTGTTTCCAGGCACTTTCTGAGTCCTGACTGCAACTTGATGTATGATCAATCTTCAGATTTAGACCCAGAAATATACAAAAAATGACTAAAATCAGTGAAAATCAGCCTAATTCATCAAATAGTCCTCTAAAAGAAGATGATCAGGCTCAAACTGTCCTCTGTGCTTTTTTGTCCTGTTTCTGTTATTCTTACAGTTAAAGCTCAGAAACACCAATAAAACACAGAAGGTGAATCCAAAAACTGAATCCAAATATCCAAATGAGTGGTTTCTTTGCAGTCAAATGATCCAGCAGCTTGTTCCAATGGGAACGCCGCGCTCATCCAGACATTTGTTAGTAAAAACTGAGAACCAAATCAAGCTGCTTTAACCTCTGACCTTCCACATGGTGGTTATTACAACCCAGAGCGGCATGCAAACAGCTCTGGGTTTGTTTTTCCTTCCTGCGATGCTTCAGCTGGAGCCACTGAGCATGGTCAACACAGCATCTGAATGAGGGGTTCTGCTGGACGCAACATATGGAGAAAACTGGCTGCAATGAGGCAGAGCTCAGGTTCAACAGGGAATGAAATGGCGCCATCTTTGGTCCGGCATCTGGAACTACACACAGGAACCTGGAGGGGAAAATAAGGTGAAGCTTCGAGGGATTTTACTTCTTTAATTATCAATTCGTTCATTTTTTTAACTCGTTTAACATCAAGTTTGTATTTTAAACATAATTTTGAAAAAACAAAATGAAAATTAGAATCTGTAATTTGTATCCATTTATTTTTTATTGATTTTATTTGATATTATATAATGTATGTATTCAATTTAATGTAACTAAATGTAAGTATTTCTGTAAACTCCTATATTACTCATTTGTATTAATTCTTTCTCTTCCAGTTTTTTTACTGTATTGTATTTAAATTTATTTCTTGCTGTTTTAACCAAATTTGATGATATTCAGAAACCTTTTACTGATAGAGCATTTATATGCAGGGGTTGGACAATGAAACTGAAACACCTGTCATTTTAGTGTGGGAGGTTTCATGGCTAAATTGGACCAGCCTGGTAGCCAGTCTTCATTGATTGCACATTGCACCAGTAAGAGCAGAGTGAAGGTTCAATTAGCAGGGAAAGAGCACATTTTTGCTCAAAATATTGAAATGCACACAACATTATGGGTGACATACCAGAGTTCAAAAGGAAAAATTGTTGGTGCACGTCTTGCTGGCGCATCTGTGACCAAGACAGCAAGTTTTGGATGTATCAAGAGCCACGGTTCCAGGGTAATGTCAGCATACCATAAGAAGGACGAACCACATCCAACAGGATTAACTGTGGACGTAAGAGGAAGCTGTCTAAAGGGATTTTCGGGTGCTAAACCCGATTATATCCAAAAAACCTAAAACCCGGGTGCCCAAATCACGGCAGAATTAAATGTGCACCTCAACTCTCCTGTTTCACCAGAACTGTCCGTCGGGATCCACGGGTCAATATACACGGCCGGCTGCTATAGCCAAACCTTTGGGCCCCCTCATGCCAATGCCAACGTCGGTTTCAGTGGGGCAAGGGGGGCAAATCTTTTGGCTGTGGACAATGTGAAACATGTATTTTTCTCTGATGAGTCCACCTTTTTCTTTTTCCCCACATCCGGGAGAGTTACGGTGTGGAGAAGCCCCAAAAAGCGTACCACCCAGACTGTTGCATGCCCAGAGTGAAGCATGGGGGTGGATCAGTGATGGTTTGGGCTGCCATATCATGGCATTCCCTTGGCCCATACTTTTTGTAGATGGGCGCGTCACTGCCCAGGACTACCGAACCATTCTTGAGGACCATGTGCATCCAATGTTCAAATATTGTATCCTGAAAGGGGGTGCCGTGTATCAGGATGACAATCACCAAAACAAGCCAGACTGGGGAAAAATTGGTTTGATGAACATGAAAGTGAATTTGAACATCTCCCCTGGCCTGCACAGTCACCAGATCTAAAAATTATTTGGGCCACTTTGGGGGTTTTTTGGAGAGCGAGTCAGGAAACTTTCCTCCACCAGTATCACGTAGTGACCTGGCCATACCGCAAGAAGAATGGCTTTAAAATCCCTCTGACCACTGTGCAGGACTTGTATATGTCATTCCAAGATGAATTGACGCTGTATTGGCCGCAAAAAGGGGGCCCCTACACCATACTAATAAATTATTGTGGTCTAAAACCCAGGTTTTTTCGTTTCATTGTCCAACCCCTGTATATTATATAAAATAATAATATATATAATATATATATAATATATTATATATACATATATAGTTATATTTATTATATTTTTTATATATATATATATTTATATATTTTTGAGTTCTGAGTTTTTTACTCATTAGAATTAACAGAAATCATGAAAACTAATGTGTTGGATGGAGAAGGGGTGTGAATACTATATGAGGTAGTGTATTTGAGAAGGTTGGGGTAAATTATCTGACAGTTGTATATTAGTAGTAGTTCATGTTTATATAATTAGTTTATATTCTTTATGTTGCATTCTGATATAAATGTGAGAAATATGTCTGGATGTTTTCATTTTGCTATTTTGGTCTGAAATAAAAAAATTCATTCATAATTAAATTTTATTTGATTTCATATAATTTATTTGATTTTCTTTAATTCAATTTATATTCAATTTTAATTCACATACACGGTTTTTATTATGTTAACTTTTGTTTACTTAAAAAACGGATCAAATTAAAAGAAGAATGTAGGATTACAGTTTTAAAAGAGATATATATGATAATGTTATATTAAATTTAATTTGCGTTATTTACATTAAGACGTTTTAGTTGAATTTATTCGACCTTGATATGTTTGTTTTTATTTAACAGCATTTGAATGAACTTTGTATAGTTTTATTGTATCTTATGATGTATTATTTTTCGTGGAGAACCTTATTTTGCATAATTTATGTGTATTTTATGTGGTTTTATCACACTTGATTACTTTTTGACCAAAAGGAATTCCGTGACATCACATCCTGTTAATGTTATCCGCGTCCATCAGAGAAGGGTGAGAGAGTAATATGTCTCACTACACTTTGAATTGTATTCCTTGTAAGTCCAGTAACTCAGTTTGACTTCACAGTTCTTACATGTCGCTGTGTTTTAAGCAGCACTATGAGGAACATTTGTTAATATTCAGGAGATTAGACTCGTTGTTTGTTGTTATAGTAATTCCGGAAGGTCTGAATCCTCGCTCGGTCACATTCTTTCCTCAGAGGACTCATCTTCGCAGATATAGACAATCTGCGCAGGTCCGGGTAAAGGTGGGGCGTTCAGTCTGATGATCAACTTGTAAAAGTTTTCCGAGGCGATTTTCTGAGAGGACGGCAGGAAAACGCATCAGTAGGTGAGTTCACCGAGTTTATCCGGTTCGTTCCAGTCACCGTCAGGCTGTCGGTACCGCAGAAAGACGCGTTTAACTGTCCGCTTTCACTGAAGTCCCCCTGAGCGCAGAAACTGTTATCTGTTGCTGCTTAACTGATTAGCCAACGCAGGGGCGCTAACTGACCGTGAAAGGAGCCAATAGGAGCCTACGGAGGGGAGCTCTGCTGGCAGCCTGAGCCAATCAGAGGCGCCGCTGCGGCTGCAGGCGGGAATGTGTAGCATAATGTTTAGTATGTTGTAGAAACTGGTTTCCATCTGTCAGCTGGAGGCTCAGAGAGGAAGCTGAGTGTCGACACGGTTACTAATAGTTCCTGCTGCCGCTCACTCAGCCGTTCTGCGCCTCTAGTTCATGTATCCAGCTGAGCTGCTTCTGCTCTGCTCTCCTGGCTGCTCATGCTGCTCTGCTTCACCCCCACTGGTTCCCACTGACACCATTGATAAGGTCAAGTGGGTCATTCCACAGCAGCTCTTTGTCACAGATCACTCTGGCTCAGCCTGGACCAGAACCATGGCACCACAACCTTTACTTGAACCTGTAAACACGATTCTACTGCAAGAACATTACCGTTTAGGTCTCCAGGAACTTGTTCTGATGACACCAGTAAAAAGTGAAGTGGGTCATTCCATGATCAAGCTATGTCACAGAGAGCAGCAAGAACCCAGGACCTAGGAACTTCTCAAGAAGTTCTAACGCACCAGTTCCTGCCACACAGTGACCCGTTCTTTTTAGTGCTGCCATTCTTGTCCAGAAGCCAACTGCTGCCGATGTTAAGCAAGCTCTGCGCTGGTGGGAACGTTATTCTCTGGGTGGAGATGATCCAGAGCTTTTCTCCACTGCGGCAGAACCTCTGGTTGCTGAATCAAGACCAGGATTTAAATGCAGGCAGTTTTTGAATCAAGCTCCAGGATTTCGGCGCTCTTTTGAGTCAGTGTTTGAAAGTAACGAAGTTAAAGTTTAATCCGGAGGTTTTTCTGTGCTTCATATTTAACTCTCAGGGTTTTTTTCTGCAGCAACTTTCCTAGGAACTAACC
Organism: Crenichthys baileyi; assembly: GCA_036173005.1. Taxonomy (NCBI): domain Eukaryota; kingdom Metazoa; phylum Chordata; class Actinopteri; order Cyprinodontiformes; family Goodeidae; genus Crenichthys; species Crenichthys baileyi. Next base: position 156,426 of record JAHHUM010000715.1, on the reverse strand, counting down.
TGAAGGCCAGGAACTTTCCCAGGAACTAAGCTGAAGGCCAGGAACTTTCCCAGGAACTAAGCTGAAGGCTCATTTCAACCATCAGCTTCCAGGAGGTGGAAACTGCCAGAGCAGGTAGATAATGCTTTAACTGCTGCGTGTTTGTGTTTCAGTTGAGACTAAATGAGGGCATTTTAGTTCCCTCTGTTCCCTTAAATCCGTTTGAAGAACTGACCCGATCAGTGTGACCCGTTTAGTGGAAGCTGGAGGGGTTGGAATGCTGTGATCTTTACCTCCAAACCAACAACTTCTCTGTTTTTGTCTCTGGTTTCCACCCCGGTGGTCTCAGCAGGACCTCCAGGACTCGGGGCAGAGCTGTGAGGCGCTGGTACCGACCCAGACCAGAGCCATGTCCTCTGGTAAGAACAAGAACCAGACCTCACTGGTCCTCCACAAGGTGATCATGGTGGGCAGCGGCGGCGTGGGCAAGTCGGCGCTCACCCTGCAGTTCATGTATGACGAGGTGAGCCTCTTAGACGGGACTGCATTTCCCAGAATCCCTCTGCTTCCGTGTCGCTTGTTAATCCGGTTTGTGTCGGCAGTTTGTGGAGGACTACGAGCCCACCAAGGCCGACAGCTACAGGAAGAAGGTGGTTCTGGACGGCGAGGACGTCCAGATCGACATCCTGGACACGGCGGGACAGGAGGACTACGCTGCCATCAGGGACAACTACTTCAGGAGCGGCGAGGGGTTCCTGCTGGTCTTCTCCATCACGGAGCACGAGTCCTTCACGGCCACGTCAGAATTAAGGTCCATGTTCTGGACGTCTTTAGTCTTCCAGATAATTAACCAGGGTTACAATCCTGCAGCAGTTTTATTGGTGCCAGTTGTTCTGAGTGCATCCACCCTAAATATATATCAAAGTAAGGGTTACCACGGCAACGTAGTTGTGAAAAACCTCCGGTGGAGTGTTTGCGGGCCTTCAGCTCCTTTATCTTCAGCCCCATCTCAGAGATGGCATCCTGCACATGTGAAAAATGCTAACCAGGTAGCTTGAGTCACCTGTGTGTGGCGCCTCCGTCTGACTCCTTAAAAATCCTCCTGCTTTGACTCCTTGGTTCTTTTGTTTTGGGTCCTCCAGCCTCTAGAACCTCCTTCAGTACCGTGGACTCCCAGCAGTGGGTTTCTCACATCGTTGTAGAGAAGTTCTGGTCCACTCTGCCTTCCAACATTGGTTCAGTACATTGAGGTTCTTCACAGCTTGTTTGAAGGTCCCTCCACAGCAGTCCAATCAGGTTGAGGTCTGGACTTTGACTAGACCATTATGACTCCTAGATTCTGTTCTTGTTCAGACATTCTGTTGTCTGGACAACTCTGGTCCCAAGTTCTGACTTTTAAGGTGGGGAAGTAAACAGGAGAGGGAGCCCGCCTTGATCCATCAGGTTTCAGCACCAGAACCACCCCAATAGGAGTGCCTTACTGGGTCAGACCTGCACCGTTTAACTTCTAATGGACCCAGCTCTGTGTCCTTTCTCATGTGGTGCCTGACTCGGTCTGCTCCAACAGCGGTTCTGTCGGCCAAAGGTCACTAAGCCTGTCAGATGGTTCTGGTCTGTTCTTCCACCTGCTTTTAGATGTCTGGAGGCTCCCTGCTCTGGATCACTTACAGAACCAGAGTCCAGCTAACGGAAATGATTGACGCTGAGCTCAGGTCCAAGCCGCACAGCAGAACACCTGGGCCCTCTGGACCCCTACTGGTCTGGAAAAGTCTGGCACTAGAACTTTATCGTTTCCACGTCTGGAGAAGTTTGGACCGATGGAAAGTGAGTGAGATAAAAATCAGAATTTGTGGAGAAATTAAAGCTCAGATGACGAGCTTCAGTTTCACCACAGCTTGAGTTGTTTTATTCGTTGATCATTTGAGTTTTTGAGTCACGGATTAAACAGAAAAACTTCGGTCTCAGAACCCGAGGTTCTTGAACTGGGCTTGGTTTACATGTCAAACACATTCTGGCAGAACTTTACGTACAAATAGACAAACGCAACGCAGACTGCCATCAGAGATCAGTCCGGGTCGACTCAGCTGAGCTCCTCAGCAACATGTGCTTCTGGGCAAAGAGTCGTCACAAGGGACTGATCAACCAATCAGAAGTGGACTTGGGGTAACCCCAGGGCTCTGCAGCGTCTGCAGATGAAAAATGGATTCTTTGGGGTTCTTGGGCTCTAAACAGTGTGTTGCATTTTTAGACTTTTTATAAGAACTCTTCTGAGACAAGATCTCTAAGATGTTAACTGGGTCTCCCTCCTGTGTTTGGTCTCAGGGAGCAGATCCTGCGGGTGAAGGAGGAGGAGGCCATCCCGCTCCTCCTGGTCGGGAACAAGTCGGACCTGGAGGACAAGCGGCAGGTCAGCGTGGAAGAGGCGGCGGCGAAGGCCGGCGAGTGGGGCGTTCAGTACGTGGAGACGTCGGCTAAGACCAGAGCCAACGTGGACAAGGTGAGCGCCGACAGCATTAAGGCTAAACCGGGCCAGTCGACCCGAGCGCTCACTGATCCGTCCTCCATCCGTCCTGCAGGTCTTCTTCGACCTCATGAGGGAAGTCCGCAAGAAGAAGATGTCCGAGAGCAAAGACAAGAACAGGCCGAGCAGCGTGGGCAAGAGAAGGAAGTGCTGCGTGCTTTAGGAGGATCGGAGCGCGCTCACAGACTGAAGCACAAACATCCAAAACGTGGTTCCGACTCTCACTTCCAGCTTCTCCAGCTTCCTCTTTCTGTGGAGACAGAGCTGAAGCTCAGCTGTTTGAGGAACCTCGGTGTTATTTATCGCTCTCCTCACATTCCTCACTCACTCTAAAACACTCGTCCTCCTGAACCCGTCTAGAATCGAGCTTCACGGTGGATCTGCTCTCTAATCACCTGCATGGTTCTCCTCTGTGGAGGAAACACACCTTCTCCTCACTCCAGCAGATGGAGACTGTTTTTACTCTAAAGGGAATTCAGGGTTCTAAGCTTCTCTATAGGAAACAAATCCAGCTTGTTGTTCTAGTAGTTTTCCAGCACTTCCTGCTGAGCTTGTTTCTGTTTGCTGCACAACAATCTGATTAAATCAAACTCTGTTAGAAAACCGCTTTTCTGTTTAATTTCACCTCAGAATCAACTCGGGTTCAAAGAAACATCCAAATAATGCAAATACTTCCAAATCTACACGTATTTAGCACACAGCATGAACAATATGGTACTTTATAATTTACTGAGTTATAACTGACGTATTATAGAAAGTACAAGAATGGCTTTCTATAAAATGTCAATTAAATAAATGAAACAAACTGATAAACATTACATTAAAAGGTCAATTATTAATAGGATCTGTTAAAGAATAAAATGATTAAAAATAGAGAGAAAAAATTACACAAAGGTTAATTAATAAAATTAAGATGAAACAGAAAAATACATAAAATAATTTAAAAAATGGTTAATAATTATGGTAATAAAACAAGTTATAATAGCATTAAAAAACGAATAAACTAAAATAACAGGTTTAAGATCAGTAATAATAGATAATAAATATAAACAAAAACTTAATACAGAAACAACTAGATCCGAAAATTTATATAAATAGGAAAAACTGAAAGGAAAAATTATGAATAATTTGTTTTAAAAGGTTTTTGGTTGGTGAAGAAATTTACTGACTAAATCCCTGATTATTTAAAATTAGAAAAATATTTCTTAATTCATATATTTTATTGGTCAGAAATATTTATTCATAAAACCACGCTGAAGACATTTGATCACAATCTTCAGATCCAAACTCCGTCACATCTGGAGATGAATAAATAGATTTTGAAGAGTTTAGAATAAAATAAAGGTAAAACTAAATGTTTATTCCTTTTTAAAGTGAGAATGTGTTCTAGGCTGGAGTTTTCGCATCGACCACCAGGGGGCGGTGCAGCTCTCTTGTGACTGTTGAATGGGGGTGTTGTTGGCAGAAAGGTGCAGCAGCTCCTGTTTTAAAGCATCTTTTCTGTCAGACTTCATGTTCAGGACGTTTAATGAGGGTGAAAACCTTCAGTTTCCAGAAGAATCCACTGGGAGACGGTGACACACATTTACCAGATCGTCCTGCACTAAGCCTCTTACTGTAATGCAGCTCCTGCTGAGGCGGCAGGACCCAGTTCCCTCTGCCTTCCAGCTCCTCAGAACCTCTTCAGCTGAATCCAGGATGGTGTGTGGAGACGTGGTGGCCGTGTGGGAGGTGGCTCTGAGCGACGGTGTCTACAGGATCGAGTTCGCTCATGGCACCACCACGGGGAAACGGGTCGTTTATGTCAACGGGACGGTGAGATCTGCTCTGGATTTAGGAGGAAAGCCGTGATCTGACACCTTAAACTGGTTCTGACTGCGTTTTAAACACGGGTCAATGTAACATCTCCATCAGTAGCATCTGATAAACATCTGATGTGGGTTACAGGTCAGGTCAGGTCACATAAGGTCAGCGAGTCCAAACTGAAGCAGAGAGAACTGGATAATTGTTCCGTCTCCATAAGCCGGACTTCCATGCTCCAGTTGTTTACCGAGGTTTTAGAGAGGGATTCATTTTAAACATCAGTATGTAGAAACATCTGTCCGTCCGTCAAATCAAAACCATAAACTCCTGGATCAGTCCATCAAGGTTCACCGGATCGTCTGCAGGAGAACCTCTCATCTACTCAGCAGAACTTTGCAGATGTTGCTTTCAGAAGTCATGGGTGTCTGTCACAAGGCCACTGGAAGACCTTCTGGTAGACACCACTGGTGATAGAAGCTGTCAAGTTCAAGAAAGAGGCCTTCAGGGCTTGGTTGGGGATTCCTAAAACAGGAGGTTGGGAGAACCAAGGAACATCTCTGGTTGTGTACAGAAGACCCGGGTCAGGGGTATGGTTGAGTGGTGGAAGGAGCACTTTGAGGATCTGCTCAACATGGTCACCAAGTCCTCCTCGGAGGAGACGGCGTTGTGGAAACTAATCTATCATCATGGCAGAGGTTGCTGAGGTAGTTAAAAGCTTCCCAGCAGCACGGGGCCCAAAGTGCTAATGGAGTCAATAGAGGACTGGGACAGGTCCTCTGGTGTGGCAGAACGGGGTGGTGGTCCACATCTTGAAGAAAGGCGACTCTTTTCCAACAGTAATCCCTTTTTCATGTTGTAGTTGAGCTTCTCTGCAGCCCAGCAGAAAGTTCTCAGTTTAATCTCTCGGTTTTTTCTTGCTTTTGTTTGTTTAGCTTTAATCTGGGTAAAAACTCTAATCTGGAGGTGTGGTTATGGACTGGTTTCCATAACGTCCCATTAAGCAGGTTGATGTGTTTCTTGTATCCAGGGTCGATAATAATTCAGGTGTTGTCTACAACTTGGGTTTAATTTTTATTTCATTACAAAAGATCTCAGGTTTCTGAATGAATCGCACAGGTTCTGGGAATTTTCAGTCCAAAGTTGATGAATAAACCAGTTTTCCTCTGCAGGAGGTCCTCAGGAAAGACTGGATGTTCAAGCTGGTTGGGAAGGAGACCTTCACGGTCGGCAGAGCCAACACCAAAGCCACCATCAACATAGAGGCCATCAGCGGCTTCGCCTACGAGTACTCGCTGAACGTGGACGGGAAGAGTCTGCAGAAGTTCATTGACAACAGAGCCAAGACCACCAAGACGTGGGTGGTCCAGGTGGACGGGACGGACTACAGGGTGGTCCTGGGTGAGTCCAGAGGAGGACGAGGTCAGGAGAAACCTTCAGCTTGTAAAAAGACGTGTCCTGATAGACTGTGTTGTGTCCAACAGAGAAGGACACCATGGATGTTTGGTGCAACGGGCAGAAAATGGACACAACGGTGAGAATCACCACACCAGAACCTGAAGCTCCACCAGGAGTCTGGGTTTGGTTTGGACCAGAACTGACTGATGATGTTAGAATCACACAGAGCAACAGTTTCCAGGCTTTAATTGGCCGTTCCAGACAGCCGTACCAGTTTAATTCCAGGCTTGTTTACTAACAGTATTTATATTTATTACCGTATTCCTGTTTCATTTATTTATTCATCGATTATTTATGCTACTTTTGGAAGATTCGCTCTGTTGATGTTTCTGCTTCGGTTTAGAAAAGATTTCAAAACCCAAATTATTTACATATTATGAGATATGTTTTAATTTATTAGAATATTTATTTTAGAAATATTTTCTGGTTTTGTTTTTCATGACACCATTTATTGATTTAATGTGGGCTTTTATTTTCTGAAGTCAAAGTAAATACATTTATTTTTGCCTTAATGTTTCCAAGGTTCTACACATCATTTCTCCTTTGACTTCATTTTTTATTTGTGCTACTTGTATATATCACATTTTCAGGTTTTATTTCACAGCTGAAGTCATATTTGTTCCATTTTATTCCATAAACGTCCAAACCTGCACCTTCAGACCCCTGATGTTCTGTCTGCTCATGTCCCGTCCACAGGGAGAGTTTGTGGACGACGGCACAGAGACCCACTTCCTTGTGGGGGACCACGACTGCTGCATCAAGGCGATGAACGGTGGGAAGAAGAAGAACGGGATTGTCCACTGCCTGCTGCTGGATGGAGAGAAGGTTCCTGCTCCCACACAGTAGAGCTGGAGGTCCAGGTTCAAGGAGGCGGCTTCATGCAGCTCCATGGGATGATGAGGGACACGTTGTTGGTTTTTTATTCTAGCTGATTTTAATTTTTATTCTCCTAAAAACAGCAAATAAAGACTGAAAGGTGCAGAATCCACGTCTCTTTGTTCTGAGTTTGTGATTTTATTTTGAAAGGATATGAATGATTGTTTTTATGGCAGAGGTCACCATCCATCTGTCTGAATGCAGCTGTTTAGCAGGTGGCATTCAGAACCGCTGGACAACCGGAACACGACAGGTTGGACTTCAAAATAAAAGCACAAACCACAAAAACACTTTCAATTTCAGTTTGAAATTCCTGACATATTCCGTTCATATCAAAAGTAAGTAAAACAGATGTTGCTTTACTTTAAAGCCCAAACAACGCTTTTACTCCAGCTGTTGGGTGGAAATAATGAATTATGAAGAAAATAAAGACTAACATACACATAAATATTAGTTTATCTTACTGGACTCCAGGTGGAGCTGTTTGCTCTTTCTGTACAGTACCCTAACATTCATTTACAGTATATAAATATATTCATCTTTTTAACTAAAAACTGAACTAAACTGAACGCACTTATGTTTAAATTAATTGAAACTAAATATTGAAATTAGCTTTGTGTCCTCAACCAAATGAAACTGAGAAGAATCAAGTTGAACTGGGCGGAATCGGAACATTTTGAATCGAACTGAACAGAATTGAAAAAAAAAAACAGAATTTAAATCATTTAAACTGAACTGAATTTAAATGAAATTAGATTGGAACATATAACGGGGTAATTGGACTGAACAGAAACAGTTTAAGCAACAGAAATGTAAACTCAGCTGAGTTCAACTGAAGTGACCTTCTTGCAGCAAGAAGGTCCTGGGTTCGATTCCCGGCCGGGGGTCTTTCTGCATGGAGTTTGCATGTTCTCCCTATGCATGCGTGGGTTCTCACCGGGTACTCCGGCTTCCTCCCACAGTCCAAAGACATGCCTGTTAGGTTAATTGGTCTCTCTAAATTGCCCTTAGGTGTGTGAATGAGTGTGTGCATGGTTGTTTATGTGCTGCCCTGCGATGGACTGGCGACCTGTCCAGGGTGTACCCCGCCTCTCGCCCATAGACTGCTGGAGATAGGCACCAGCTCCCCCGCGACCCACTATGGAAGAAGCGGTAGAAAATGACTGACTGACTGAATTTAAACAGTTTGTGTGGCACTGTACCAAATTAAATTGGACCGAACTGGACTGGTCCACCCTTGAGTTGAAATGAACTGAACTAAAATGACTTAAACTGAACAGAAAAAAAACAACTGAGTTACACTCAGCTAACTTTACTCTGCACCAACAGACTACATTCGGATGACATGTCAAAAACTGGGCTCGAACTGAACTAAAATGACTTGAACTGAACTGACGTGGACAGACTGAACAGAAACTGAACAGAACGGAGACAAACCGAGTTGATTGTTGCTGAATTGAATCTTTGTTTTATTTTGAAAGGCCAAACCGGATCTCCTTTTATGGTCAGGTTCAGTTTGACCGTCCTGGAGGAAATCCCGGCTGGGATATTGAGGCTTCGGTCTATCCAGGACAGAACTCACAGCGGAGAAGGAGCGGGACAGCAGCTGTGTTCAGGTTCTGTTTGCCGGACATACCTGTCAACTAGACCCGGGTGGACTCTCCCGGATCGTCTGGTACATCCCGCTGGGTCCATTCGCTGAGGTTAAAGCCGAACCGAGGAGGTTCTCCGGAGCCTTTTAACCGCAAGGAGACAAAACAAGGAGCAGGGATCCTAACCACCAACGCAGACCGTCTACCGAGCGCCAACCTGCGGCTCATTTCCTGCATGTTGTCCGTGGTTAAACGCCGCTCTCTGGCCTGATGTGAGGCCGACTTTCACCCCTGGAATTCGGTGACTTTTCCCAGTTTTAATCCCGGTTGCTGGAAGCTACAGCTAGTTAGCTTTAGCCAGCTAGCATCAACCAGGCCGTTTGTCATCCTCCTCCTCCGGTCAATTATGACTCAAAGTTCCGCTGAAAGCTCCGTTTAATCCGGCTACAGGACACCCAGCCTCCCTTTAATCCAGCCCGGTCTGGAAGGATATGGGGCAGCGGAGCTCCGCCGCATCCCGCACATCTGTCACCGCAGCGGAGCTGGGAAGCGGGGAGCCCCGAGGAGAAGCAGCCTTCCCCGGACTGTAGCCGCCACCGCTGGAGGGGATCTGGATCACATTCCCCGGGGATGTAGAGCAGACAACGGTTTCTCCGGGATTATTGACGTGCAACAGTTTTTCCTGCTGGTAAATGCGGACCCAGAAAGCCTGAACCTGTTATTGGACCACTGTTTTCCCCTGTCACGATGAACTACCAGCTGCATCTGGCCAACTCGGCCGCCATCCGATCCGAGATCCAGAGGTTCGAGTCCGTGCACCCGAACATCTACTCCATCTACGAGCTGCTGGACCGGGTGGAGGAGCCGCTGCTGCAGAACCAGATCCGGGAGCATGTCATCGCTATCGAAGGTAGGACTGCAGGGATGCTGCTGGGTTTCCTGAGGCGCGCTGCTGGCGGCTGCTGAGGTTCTGGTTTCCTCCGCAGATGGTTGGGTGTGTTTGTTCTGCGCATTAAAGGTTGGAGCAGAGTTGTAAATGTGCTCCTGCATGACATCCTTGGAGTCTCTGACACGCAGGAAGTCATGCAGTTTCATTGACCTTTGAGGTCAGAAATGATCAAATCAAAGTACCGCCTTTAGAAAACCCACAGGAACCCACAGGAACCCACAGGAACCTGGGAGACAGAGATGTTTGATGTTGCTGAAGCCCATCAGATGTTTTCTTCTCCATCTGCTGATGGATGCAGCTCTACGTGGGATCAGAGCTTCTTATCCTGCTGTTAACCCACTTTCCTTCCTCATTGTTCCCGAGGATTGGCTAAGCTTGGCTTTCTGTGTTCATGTTTGGTCATGTTCCACCACAATGTTCTCTAGAACAACATACCAGGAGCTGGTTCATTTGTCCTCCTTTCAGGCACGTTTAGTGTTAATCCTTTTGATCTTCAGAGGTCACACCAGGAGCGGTTCAGTGTCAGCTGATGGTGCAGCATGATGGTGCAGGCAACCATCTGAGCTCCACAGCAGCAGCTTCATCCAGGCTCTGTGACTCTCTGCCTTCTGTGCTGCTGGAAACAACCCAGCCGTCAGACGCAGCCTGGCGCTGCTCATCTGGACTCCCTCACATTTATGTCACTGAGGTCCGGACTGAGTCATCAGTTTGTCAGAATGAAGCTGGTTCTGTTCTGGTGGTTCCCTGGTTCCGTGTCCTGGCCGTGATGTTCAGCTCTGAGTCCCATCCTCCCTGATTTACATGGAAGCAGTGCTGAGATTGGAGGACGGGTGACGCTGACCCAGTTTGTGCTGGCGGCGCTGTAGATTGATGAACAGCACCTTCTACCTGGACAGAATAATGGATGAGCTCCAGCTCCGTAACGATGCTCCTCCACCCTCACATCATGTTAGCATAAAACTCCTGTGAAGGTAGATGATGATGTTAGAAGTTCTAGCTGCTCTGGACCACCATCTCTCCCACGTCATCCCATGAAAACACATTTACAGCAGAAGTTCCTGGTTCTGTTCCAGGAGGTTTGTCTAGAACATGCTGGTTAGATTCTTATGGTCGGTATAAATCCAGCCTTGAAAGTACCGGGTGCTTTAGCTGGACCAGAACTGTTTTACCTGAATAAAGGTTGATTGTCTCCGACCTTCTGTTGGTCAGATAAGGTGATGAGCAACAGAACTACCCAGAACACTGTGGAGTTCTCCCACCTTCACAGTACCAGGTCCTGTTAATGGTCCGGAACCAAGGTTCTTCTCTGTTTTCTTGGTACTTCATTCGCTCCGTTGTTTCTGTGGAGGAAATGCAGGTTCTGCACCAAAGGTTCTGAGTGTTTGAGGAACGTTCCTGCTTTTAAATCACGCCAAATAAAATCCAAGCTGCTGAACTTTCAACCTGGTCTAAAGAACGCAGGTCCAGAACTCCAGAACCAAAGCTGGATGAGTTAGATAGGGTTCACCGTCCAGTGGACAAAAGAGGTGGAGGTCAGCCTGCGTGGATGGAGCTCTTTATCAATCTGCTGAGGCTGAACCGACCCACTTAGAGCTTAGATGATATTACACAGTGTTTAATTGGATTAGCTGAAGCCCTGGGCCATCCTGCAGGTCCATTAGGCCCGTTTCTTGATGGGATGTGTGCAGAACTCCTGCAGCAAGCTGAGCTGCAGCTGCTGCTTCCTCCTACAAACTCTCAGGAACAGATCATTGTTCTTTGTTTGTCCTTCTGCTCTCACATCTGTCCCGACCCGGGTCTTTCCTGTCCAAACTCTGCTCTCACACCAGCTTCACAGTGCCAGTCCAGACCCAGGTCCAGATAGGACGGAGCAGCTTCCAGGTTACCGCAGATCGGACCTTTGTTTTACCTGTTCTCCTGTTACAATGCGACCCTGTGTGCAGTCAGTGAATGCACCGTGTGACCCAGTTGGCCCGGCTGCTGTTTGTTCACCGTCGGACCTTTGTTTCCTCGCACTGTGTCTCGCTCTCATGTTTCTGTCCGTTTCTATCCGCTCTGACGCAACCTGGCTGCAGATAAAGGCCCAGAACCCGGCTGCTGTTGGGTCTGGAGCCACACTACGGTGCTGCCAGGTACTGAACCTGCCTGGTGCTTAGACCCAGAGGATTCTGGGTTTTCATCCAGCCCGTAGGAAATAAAATCACTTCATATGACAGGATAATTAAATCCCAGCTGTTGGACTTTATTTCTCCTCTGTGATAAAATAAAATTAATTGGGTTTAAGTCTAAAAATCACTGCTAATATAAACACTTTCTACAGTTTTCCTACAATCCTGGTTTAGGTTCTGATGTATTTTTCCCACAGAGTGTTCAGCTCAGTGACATTGATGATGGTTCTGACCCGGTTATATATTCAGAACCTTCATCTCCACCTGTCCTCCACAGGTTCTTCATTTCGGCGTCCGTCCAGCCAGTGTGTCTCCCACTGCTGTAGGTCTTCTCTGACCAATCAGAGCCCAGCGTGCAGAGAGACACGCCCACACTCTCATTCACTCCCAGTAGGTTTCACCTCGGGATGGTTCTGGGGAAACTGGACCTGAATGTTCTGACAGCCGTGGATTAGATTTAGTTTGATGTGAGTTGTAGTTTTATAGTTTGATTGAGGCTCTGCTCTCCAGAAGAGGAGGGAATCACCATAGCAACCAGGGACCCTTGGGCTCCAGAGCTGCCCTGATCTTTGAGAGCTGCGATGCTAAGTAGATTTTTTGGTCCTTTTTGTAGAGTTTATCTTTATTTTTCCCTTTTTCTCCCGGTGTAGTGTTGACGGCCCCGGCTGTGAAGCAGAGATGTTGTATAACGTCAGCTGAGGCCTCTCTAGTAATCACAGTAATGAGAGCTGCCTCTAAAGCTGCGTTCTGCTGTCCCTGAACATCCCTCCTCCAGATTACCTCTCATCAGCAGCACCCCTCTGTCAGGAAGATGTGAGGTAAAGCATGAGTCACCGTCGGGCTGGGGAGCACTGAGCGCGCTCAGTGGAGGCGGACGGCCAGCACTTTAGACTGATGGGGATTATCGCTGCAGCTGTTGGTGCCCATGGAAACGGTCCAATCTGAGGCGACCCGTGCCTTGATCCTCTGCTGAGCCCAGCAGAAACATCTGGACTGTTATGTAAACAACGCACACAGCTGGCACACACACGGTTAAGGTTCAGGCTTCAGATGAAGCTTCAGCCCAACTGGAAGCTCATCAGCACACAGATGCTGCAGATGGAGGTTTGCCCTCCTAGTATGACCAGTCAGATCCGACCAGTCAGAGTCAATGTGTTCCTTTCTCCACCAGTGAGATGAGGTTAACTGGGATGTCTGGGATTAGCTGGGGATCAGGAATCTTCCTGCTTCTTTTAATCTGCAGGGAAGCATGGATTAATCCTGAGACTCTGAGCAGGAAAAGCAGCGAGTCTACATGAGGAGAAACATCTACCATGCTCATGTTGGAGCTCTACTTCCAGATGTTTTATCCTGAAAAGCATCTGGGTGGAGGGAAGTTTGGGCCCTGGAAAGAGAAGAAGAAGAAGAAGCATGTGTCTCCAGGATGACGTCCTGCTGGTCGTTAGCTCGGACAGAACCAGCCGACTGATGGACTGATCGATCTCCTGGAGGCAGGAGGAAATGTCAGAACCATGTTGAAGAATAAAAGGTAATTGAGGCCTGAGATGGTAGCTGTTGCCGTTGGAAACCAGATGAACCTGTAAGGGAAACAGCTGCAGATGACTCATTATTTCATGAAAATGTTATTTAATCCCACTTCAGGTTATTTAAACCTGCCTGCTGTCCTCGTCTCCATAGAAACAAGAGGGCAGAAACACATCAGCTTGATCCGAATGAAACCCGGTAGAACTTTAGCTGTAGCACCACAGTGAGATTAAAGCTAGAGATCAGAACGGGTCAACCTTCCCTCCATCAGCGGGTCAAATGATGGAAAATCAGATTAATAAATGCATCAGAACTAAGAACCGACACCATTGTCGGTCCATAAAGCATCAGCGCACGGTGTCGGTTCATTTTAGTTTAAAACAATCAGATTATGGTCGGGGACATGAACTATGGTCCATAAATGGAGACGATCTTCTAATGACTTTATTTACAACCTGCAGCAGATTTATTCTGTTTTATATGTCCTCAGAGAGAAACCTCAGAACCGGCCCAAATCAGAACCGACAGACAGTAAAGAAAACATGTTGATTTTCTCAGAACTTCTACTGGATCACACCAGGTTTACTGCAGATGTTTTCAGCATTTAATGTCTAGAAAATGGGAGACAACCCAGGCCCGTTTGGAGCTGCAGAACCCAGCCATGCAGTACAGCAATAACACCGGCCCAAGTCCAAACGGCTCACAAGATATCGGACTTTACCCGACTCGGTTTTATTCGATGGCAGTTTAGGTTGTATGATTTATTTCTAGATTTCACCATGTTCACCTTAGAGAGTGATGACCCAGACCCACGGGCCATGAAATATTCAGAACCCTCCCTTCATGAGCTCTTTGAATTCAGTCCATTAATAGAATAATGATTGGTAACGGTGTTTTGGATCTGGGCCGATCTTCTCTCAGAGCCGGAAAGAAAATAAAACAACTGATGGAACTGATGTCCTTTCAGGTTCTGCTGATTCTGGTTCTGGCTCTGGGTGATGGGAGCTTACTTATGATATGAACACCTGAGATGAACAAGTACTGGAGGTAAATGATGGATCCTGCAGCCGGAAACAAAGTCCACCTTGGCTGAAATGTTCTGTTCTGCAGCTCCCAGGACTCTCTAGTTGTTTGGTTTGGCCCAAAGAACTCGCAGGTCCAGTTTTTCAGGCCCGGAAGCTACAGCAGTCGAGTGGACATGTGAAATGTTGAGTGTTTGTTTCCTGTTTTCTCATTCATCTGCAGAACCGCGGCAGCGGGTTTTACCGGGTCATTGTGTGTGAATAATGCAGAGCTGCAGGCTGGGCTGCTGCATTCTGCTCCAGTCGGTCCGCTCTGTGGTCCTTCCGCCTCCTGGGGTCACAGGTCACAATGAGTCACTGCTGAGTCGTTCCATGAACAAACTGCAGAAAGTCGTGGGAAAAGATTGTAAAGCGTAAATCGATCCTGTTAGAACCGAGCCGGTCTGACCACACAGACGGGTAGCTCAGCACCTGATGAAAATCCACTTCACTTCGCAGAGGGAATGATGGGAAGCAGCCGGAGTTCCTCCTGCAACACTGACTAAGGTGGATACGGAGCAGGAGAGTTATGGCTGCTACCCTGACAACCCTGGAGGCGTTAAAGAACTTAGCTGGTTCTGCAGGTGGTTTGACACCTTTTCCAGCACTGTGTGTGTGTGTGTGTGTGTGTGTGTGTGTGTGTGTGTGTGTGTGTGTGTGTGTGTGTGTGTGTGTGTGTGAGTGTGTGTGTGTGCGTCAGAGAGGAACTCCGCTGCAAGTGATGCAGAGAGCAGAACAATGCAGAGGCAGAAATAACAAGATCCTTCTGTTTGTTCCATAAAAGGACAACTTATAGACCTGCTTTCCATAGAACCGGTACCTGCAGTATCTTCTGCTGTGATCTACGTCAGTTAGAGAATCCATCTGATATAATTAACTTGGCTGTGGGGCACGGAGAGCAGCAGGTGCTGTATGACGCTGTCTCTGATCTGCTGATGAAGCCAGTCCACACTGACTGATGAACGCTGCAGGAAGCATCCAGACAGAACCACTGCTGCACAGTTTAAGTTCTGGTTCTGACTGGCTTTCTGTCACTCAGAGAGGGAAGTGCTCAGTTCTCCATTAGATGACAAACCACAGACACACAGCTTCCCTCCTCTTAACACGCTGCCCGTAAATCTGAGCTGGAGGTGCTGGAGATGGTGGAGCCAGCTCGGAAACATGGAGAAGATGGAGACTTTCTGCTGCTTCCATCCACTACAGCTGTGTTGGACACAGCAGCTGCAGCTCAGCCTGTTAAAATGAGTTGCTATGGAGCTACGGTCCAGTCTGTCAAGCAGGACAGTACGCCTGACGTCACACGTTAAAAGGTCACACATGAGATGGACTCAGCAGTTAGAGCAGCAGTTCCAGGTGGAGAAGCTTCAGCTGGTAACCATGGAAACTGGACTCGAGATTTGAGTATAACTACTAACTGTTAAAGCTGTTAATGGAAACAAACATTAAAGCATCGTAGCCTGAATGTTCTGCAGGAACATCTCCCTCCAAGCATCAGGCAGGTGACATGGAGGAGAACATTCAGCAGGTTCTGACCCAGAAATAAACAGCTCTCTGATGTAGGTTCAGGATGTTTGTGTTTGGACCACAGAAACGTCATCATGGTCTCATTGATTGGATCTGAGGACTGAAGATAAATGGAAACTGATAGTAAACGTGGTCAGACTGTGTTTCTGTTCCCTAACAGGACAGACAGATCCCGGTCCGTCTGTACACTCACTTCTACACAAGAAACCAATGTGGGTGGATGTTCTGAGCTCAGCTGAACTCCGGACTTCAACACCAGGGTTACTGTACCATGCATACGTTTGGTAGCACTGATGCTGCACACACGCTGGAAACAGGCATTTGTTGCAGAAACATGTTGATGTTCAGCAAACTGAGGTAATTAATGAGGAGGATCTCCACCCCCAGTCTCACTCTGTCGTCTTCAGGGCAGTAAAACTGCACGGCTTTAACGAGGCTATCTGGAGCTGGTGGAGGAATCCCATTAATTAGGCAATAAATGATTCATCTGAGAGCGAGGCGAAGCCTGGAGGGTCCACAGAGCATCTGCTGCTCCTCGCTCGATGGGGCAGGAAGTGACATCAGCCTCTCCTGGGAGTCGAGGAGATGGATGGAGGTGTCCCCCACATCTTCCTCCACTGTAACCCAGTCTAATGAGCCTTATTGTGTTAGTGGGGCATGAAGAAGAAGCAGGAAGCCTATTTTTATACCTGGAGGGAGCGCAGCCATTGTTTTGGTGCTGCTTCCTTTCATGTGAAGAGGTGATGTGTCCAAATATCTGCATCTACAGGGACAATAAGGCAGCTTTTCACCTGAAAACCTCAGGAGACCGAATATAACCAGCCTATGGAAGTTGTCTCATCCTTTTATCTCAGAAAATCCAGATTTTGTTTAATAAAGAAGAGCTGTTCAGGAGATCCATCCATGGTTAATCCTTGGAGGTCGGTTCCTGACGGATGCTTTAGCTCCCCCTCATGGTTGTGTTTTTAGCAGCACCTTATAAATTGGTGCTGTTGGAGAATACTCAACCAACCAGTTATCTGCACCACTGAAACGTTTTAGAACTTTAGGAACAATTAGTTCTTTAATAATCAGTGGCTTCCTTAAAATCTACACACAGTTTAATTCAAGAATCAGTTGGGACAGCCTTTAGTGTCTTCTCATGAGGGTTTTAGGTAGCTGCAGGTCCTTTCATACATTCATATATCATACTTCAGCAGTTTGATTTGCAGTTTGGACCCAACTGTTCTGGTAGAAACAGAGCCGGTACCCAGGGGACACGTCCAACCAAGCATGCATCAATTCTCCTAGTGAACGTTTGGTACATGCTTAGTAGATGTTTCATATCCTTCTTGTGGTTCTTTAATACCTGCTTGGTAAACCTTTGGTGCCTGTCTAGTGGACTTTTGGTAGTTTTTGGTGGTACCCGCCTCCTGGATGTTTTGTATCAGTCTTCCTGTCTGTCTTTATGGTAAATCTTTACATTTAGAGCCTTTACAGTCCATGCATGCTTGTTACAACTTGTTCTTAATTCTAGTAGGTTTCTAGTTGAACAGGAAGCAGGGATAAATGTGGGGTGTGTTCAGCCATAAAGATGCTACATTCATTGAGTTTGCTCAGAAATAAACAGCTGATATATTTTTAGATGATCTGTCCTCGGTCTGGTTGTTTTGGGCTTCAATGTGGAGGACTTAGTGAATCAGAACCTGCACTGTGTTACTCAATGATTCAGTCAGTGTATCTGCTGAAATAGGCCTGGAAGAGATCTGGTGCTTCTATATAAACAGATGCACTGCAGCTCTGCTTGTTTTAGGCTTAGTTTAAACCTTTAATTTCTTCCTGGGATTAAAATGAACTCCGATATGATGCTGATCCACCGTCAGAATCACAGCAAACATCATCCAGTTCAGTTCAGTTTATTTATATAGCGCCAATTCACAACACATGTCGTCTCAAGGCACTTCACAAAAGTCAGGTACATACATTCCAATTAATCTTAATCATTGAACAGTGCAGTTAGATTCTGTTATTTATTCAAATTGGATAAAAAGTTTTTCTATCTAAGGAAACCCAGCAGATTGCATCCAGTCAGTGACTTGCAGCATTCACTCTCCCGATGAGCATGTAGAGACAGTGGACAGTCACTGGCGTTGACTTTTGGCAGCAATCCACATACTGAGCATGCATGTAGCTGACAGTGGAGAGGAAACACTCCCTTTTACAGGAAGAAACCTCCAACCAGGCTCAGTGGTGAGCGGCCATCTGCCCCGACGATTTTCCTCTGGGGGTTAGAGAGACAGAGCAGAGACACAGAGAACAAAGAAGCACTGATCCAGGAGTACTTTCTATGGGAAGGAAAATAAACGTTAATGGATGTAGCTCCTTTAGTCGTTTCACCTAGAAAGAAAGAACAGATAAACTCTGAGGCCAGTTTTTCCAAGGTTAGAGTCTGAAGGAGAAAAGGCCACATAGAGTTAGTTTTACAGTAAAAGCTCAGTCCAGTAGCTAGTTCTAGGAAGAGGAAAGGGTTAACACTGAAAGATAGGGCCTGGTGGATCATCGTAAGAGGGTGAGCATTAAGTGTTGCCAGCAGAATCCTCGGGACGATTCCCCTCTCCAGAAAGGTGTCACAGGTAGACACAGAGTCATGGCCAGGTGTAGCTTCTAGGAAAGAGAAAAGAGAGAGAACGAAAGTTAAAGCTGAAATTAAAACAATAATACAAAATTGGAGTATGTGAGAAAGTAGCGAAGAGGGTGAAAGTGGTTCATTATGTCCTCCAGCAGCCTAAGCCTATAGCAGCATAACTACACAGAAAGTTTCAGTTCAGATTATTTAGTTAACGGTGCTTATTGTTACAACAATGTCGTTTCAAGGCACCCCACAAAGGGTCCCACTGATGCTCATTGTTATACTAAACAACCACAAGGACTGGGATAGCTCTCTCTGTCAGACTGATTATAACCCATTGGAAAGAGAAGGGGTCATACAGGTAGCAGAAATGGAGGTGTGTTTGCACCTGAACTTAATAGGCCGTTTATGGCTAACCTGACCCCCCTTACTCCATCCACAGGGAGGGAAGAAGGCTCCTGTTTATCAAAAAAGGAAAGTTTTTAGCCTAGCCTTAAAAGTAGACAGGGTGTCCGCCTACCGGGACTAAAACTGGGAGCTGGTTCCACAGGAGAGGAGCCTGAATACTAAAGGATCTGCCCTCCCATTCTACTTCTAGAGACTCTAGAACCACAGGTAACCTGCAGTCTGAGAAAGAAGTGGCTCTGTTAGGAACATTGAACAATCAGATCTCTGATGTATGATGGAGCTAGATCATTTAAGGGCTTTATATAGTGAGGAGAAATTTTAAATTCTATTCTGGATTTTAACAGGAGCCAATGAAGGGAAGCTAAAGTAGGGGAAATATGATCCTCTCTTTATTTTTCATCAGAACTCTTGCTGCAGCATTTTAAATCAGCTGAAGGCTTTTAACTGCATTTTGTGGACATCTGGATAGTAGAAATTAACAATAGTCCCGCTTGAAGTAACAAATGCATGGACTAGTTTTTTCAGCGTCACTCCTGGATAGGATATTTCTAATTTTGGCAATTGTCGCAGATGTACAGAAGGGAAATCCTGGAACCGTTTTAATATGGGATTTTAAATGACATGTCCCTGGTCAAAAATAACATCCCCAGGTTTTTTTACTTTTATTATCGGAGGTCAATTTAATGCATCCA
This sequence comes from Crenichthys baileyi, assembly GCA_036173005.1. NCBI lineage: Eukaryota > Metazoa > Chordata > Actinopteri > Cyprinodontiformes > Goodeidae > Crenichthys > Crenichthys baileyi. The sequence continues at coordinate 137,266 of JAHHUM010000715.1, read as the reverse complement.
GGTTAATTGATTGACTAAGCAGTTTCTTTTTTAAAGACTCCGGTCCCAAAGTTACAACTTCTGTCTTGTCTGAATTTAGAAGCAGAAAATTAAAGTCATCCAAGTTTTTATGTCTTCAAGACATGCTTGTAGTCTATCAACTGGTTGGCTCATCAGGATTTATGATAAGTAAAGCTGAGTATCATCAGCGTAACAGTGAAAATTTATTCTATGCTGCCTGTTAATTTTTACCTATTGGAAGCATATATATTAGTAAAGAGAATTGGCCCAAGTACTGAACCCTGTGGTACTCCAAAACATTAACCCTGGAGTTTTAAAGATGATTTATTCATTTACATGACACACTGGAAATCTGTTCAGACATATTAAGATTTAAACCACTAGTGCTGTTTTCCCCTGATCCCTACAGCATATTTCCAGCCTTTCTAAGCAGAATATTATGAATCGACTGTATCAAATTCAGCACTGAGATCTAACAGAACCAGTAACGACACAAGTCTTTATCTGAGGCCATAGAAATATCATTTGTGACTTTCAGCAGAAGCTGTTTCAGTGCTATGATGAGCTCTGAGCCTGACTGAAACTCTTCAACAGTGTCATTGCTGTGTAAATACTCACACATTTGATTAGCAACTATTTCTCAAGAATTTAGATAAGAATGGAAGATTGGAATATCGGTCTGTATTTTATTAAGTCATCTCGATCAAGCGAAGGGAGGTTTTCTTAAGCAAAGGTTTAATTACAGCTACCTTAAAAGCTTGTGGTACATACCCATTTTTACTAAAAAGATAGATTAATCATAATCTAAAATGGGCTTATAATCAGAGGAACACATATCCTTAAATATTTTTGGTTGGGATTGGGTCTAACATACAAGTTGAAGGTTTAGTATGAAGCTAATATTTCTGATAACAGATCAGGTTCTACAGATCATCCATCCCTCAATAAACCCAGCAGAAAGCCTGAGGTTCTGGTTAAATAACTGGTTGCTGTACTAAAACAGGACTATAAATTGATGATAGATAAAAACTGAGAGATTTATGTAGCTGGTTCAGTCACTGAAGAACTGATCCTCCACAAGATTTTCATTAGCGGGATTGATTCTGCAGAATAAAGCTGTGGTGTCGCCTCCTGGGACAGTCCTTCAGAAGCCATAAACTCTGGATTGGGTCATAAACTGCTGCTGAAAGTGATTTTACAGGGTCAACAGGCAGCACCCCCCCATCTGTGCTCAGAACAGATAATCAATCCTCCCCCTTAGCCTCTTCAGAGCCCCGTCTTTGTGCGAGGTCACCATCTGGCCCCAGGATCTCTGGTTCTGTGTGTCGGCAGCTCCGGACTGGGATAGAATCTCAGGGATCAATATGGATCACATCGGGACACTGATACCTCTGCAGTATTCATGATGTGTGTCAGATAATCTGAGGATTACCAGCAGGATGTGGCGTGGAACATGAGCTGGGTGAAGGTCTGCAGCATCACAGATCTGCTGCTGTGATTTTAAACCGCAGGATGTTAACTAAGGATGATTAATCTGCCTCTGAGCTGCAGCTTGGTGGAAACACTGTCCCCTGTTGGACCAGAGGGGCCCCTGTAGGACCAGAGGGGCCCCTGGCATCACCGTAGGATGGCTATATTAATGATGGATGGATGAACAGTTTGGGTTTGAAGAGTGTAACTTTCCTTCCTGTTTCTCCTCCTCCGTGTCTCCATGGATCGGTGATGTCCTGGTTTCCTTGCTTTGATCCGTCTCCAGGGTGATCTCCTGATGACTCTCCCTCTCTTGCTGTCAGTCAGTGGCTTCTTCATGCTTTTTCAGCGGGAGCTTCCACTGCGTCAGAACGTTCTTGCCTCCAGCAGATGCATTATTCATCTCCATCATTTTTCAGAAAGGAAACCTCAGTCCTTTCCTGTTTGATCCAACAACACGATTTACAAGCACGGTCATGTCTGGTCTTCTGGAAGCCACGCCCTCGTTGGTGAAGAATAATGGGAGAGAAATGATCCTTTGTGGAGATGTGTGGGAAGGCCAAAACATTCCTGTAGAACACAGAGCTCATGTTCTCTCTGTGGCGAGGAGTTTCAGACAGCTGACAACACCAGAGCTCGCCTTTATTCTCAGTGTGACCTTCTTGGTTCTGAAACAAGTCACAACAGGATGAGGATGAGAGAAAACTCCTGAGGTCTGGTGGAGATAACCGTGGAGAAATGGGACCAATCAAACTGATGGTCTCCTTTGACCTGATGTTATCAGAAATGAGTTCTCGTATTAGTTGGAAATCATTTTAAATCATTTTAAACATGAGAAGTCTCTAAGCTGTGCATTAGATCTTCACCCTGAGGGCATCATGGGACCTGAATTAATCGGTCTACAGGGGCTCTGGGGATTCGGAGAAGGTTTACAACCATGTTCTCCTTGGTGGATTCTCAGGGTTGTTCTGTGGGAATATGGGGGCTACGGTCGCTTTTAGGCGTTGTCCAGTACAAGCATGACCAAACCAGACCCTCGGTCCACAAACTCCAGTTGGAAAGGTGAAGGTCCATCTATTATCATCTATGGTCAGCAGCATGTGACCTCCATCATCAAGGAGGAGTAGAGCTGCTGCTCCTCAGCTCCAAATTGAGTCAGCTGATCAGTTTATGTTTCCCCACTGGGAGGAGATCCTGGGAAGACCTTTGGACCGTCCAGAATGAGCTGGAGATGGTTGCTGAGGATGGGGATGTTACCTCTGTGAGAGGGATGGATGGAGCTTTCTCTGGCTTCCCCAACTTTTTGCTGTAGACTGCTGATCAGCTGGCTGAAACGGTCTCTGCTTGCTTACTGTGGCATAATTTGCAAGACGGATTCAGCTGCTTGTGACCTTTTCCTTCCAGACAAAGAAAAAACCACGTGTGCACCTCTCGTCCACATTCATAGTCAAGCGTACCGATTTCCTACATTTCCCACACTTTCTGCCATGCTGTCATTGGCTACGGAGGAAGAGCTAATTAGCCTTGTAGCTTTGGAAAAACAGCAGTTAAAGAAGGTGGCAGATAAGGCCATTAAATCGGACTAGGGATGAAAAGGAGGTGTTTGGGTCCCAGGTTAGTTCTGATGTTTAACAGGCTGGATGTTGTTTCCCGTCGGCTCAGACTGTGGATGAGCTCACAATGTTTCTCATGATGAATAAATAATATTTTTGAATATCAGATCATAACAGACTCTAGGGAGCGCTTGATCTGTGTTACCTTCTCCTGCCAGTTCCTGCGTTTCACAGCTCGGTTCTTCACTTTCATTGTTTTAGAGAAGAGAGTCCAGTCTGTTACAGACTAAATAACTTCTTCACAGTTAAACCAATTCAACCACAGTTATAATCAGCAAGTAGATGTTTGCTCTGTTTTCTCCTTGCTGCTGTAGGTCCTATAGGTGAGAAGTTGACCTCCTCAGCATGAAGCTGGTGCTGTTGCTGTGGTCCGTCTGCATTTGGTGATCCGTATCTGCAGCTCTGTGATGTCTCTGCGCTGGTGTTGGGTTCTCTCTCTGGATTTGCATTTCATCCTGCGGCTCAGTTCTGTTCTTTTCTCAGTCACGTCTGAGTCAGCCTCTGCAGGAACGAATGAGCATAAAAACACATAAACACCTCCTCCGAGTTCCTCCTGGTTCCTCCTGTTTTCTCCAGGGTTCCTCCAGGTTCCTCCTTACAACTGATGCTTGCAGACTAATTCCTCCTGGTCCGGCTGTGGACCTTTTAGGGTCTGTCTGGTGTCCAGAAACAGTAAGGGAGGGGATAAAGGAATGATGGGAAATGTAGGCAGTAACCTACATTTATGGGATTTTGTTTTATAATTTGACCCAGAAACTTTTGTGAGCAACAGCTCCCCCTGGAGGCACCATCAGACATTAATTATATAACATTTTTGCTGTACTTATTAGTGTGGATTCAGTGGCTGACCCAGATCCTGTGCCCACATTATCACCCCTCCACCACCGGGCTTTACAGTGTTTTTTAATTGGAAATGATCTGTTGTTGACTTTCCCCGATTGATGGGCAGCAACAGTTGCTAGTTTGGGGCCCTTGCTGATGTCTTTCCATCTTGACATTGTGTAACACACACCAGTAAACAGCCAGAACTGCTGCTTGTATAGAAGCGCTCTGACACCAGTGATAATCTGGTAATCAGGGCGTTTTATTCGCAGCATCCTGCAGCTGTTGGCGTCGCTCAGGTTGACTTTTCAGTTAGCGAACCCAGCAGACTGTTCTGGTTCTGGATTAGCAGTGGGCCCTGCTCCTCTCACATCACATTTCAGGCTCTGTCGTCTCTGGAAACATTGGGCTTTTCTTCGCCTTCACGCCTGTCGGCCCGTGTTTTCCCTTCCGAGACGTTCCCAGCCTGAGAACAAACCAGATGCTGGAGAAATTTCACAGCTGCTTCTTTGTGTTGAATGAGCTCACAGCATGTCCAGATGAGCTGGACCGATGTAACCTCTGACTGGGCTGCAGATCTGCAAGTGAAAGCGGGTCAGATGCGGTCTGACGGGTTGATTCTGTGCTCCGCATTAAAGAAGGGCTGAATGTCAGAAAGCTGTCTCTGTGTTTGCATGCAGAGCTTGTCAGAATTATACTTGAGCAGCTCTGTTTGCAAAAAGAATATAATTTAAATATTTTTAGACAGATTAGGACAGAAATGTCAGATTTCCTCTTTTCTGCTGGTGCCTGAACGTCTCGGTGCCGAGCTGTCACACTTTGGGGGTCAGAATCAGCCCCACAACCTAAACTCTCTGCAGGAAATGAGTCAAAAATAAAACCGGCCAGTCTTTGTTTGAGGAAGTGATGCTCGTTACCACGGCAACGCGCTCTATAGGCAGGCCCGTCACCATGGTGACAAACAGCAGCAAAAACAACAAACAGGACAGAAGGGTCTTAGCTGGGATATTCAGTGTAAAGCTCCATGGTGAGCAGCAGGGGGCAGCAGAGAGCTGCTGAGGGATGCTGGGAACGTTCAGAGTGGGCCCACTGGTTCAGCTGGGCCTGAATACACATAGTTAAAGCTTACATTGTATCAGTCAGACATTAAACTCATCTTCATGATAAAAATGTTTACATTGACTGGTTGTTGATGGAGAATAAATCCAGTTCTCTGCTGGTTTTCTGTCGAAACTAAACCTTCTAATGGCTGATGATTAGGAGGTATGGAAACCTGTTTTAGTCAGTAAAAGGTCAGCGGGGAAATGTTAATCTGAAGTTGTTTGTGGGGTCATGAGATGCAGTAAAGATCAGTTCAGATGGGTTCAGTGAACCTAGAAACCATCTGTGGTGGTAGACATTTCTACTGTATCTTTAAAACACAAGAAAAGGGACTGGAAACTCCTGGAAAAGTCTGGAATGTCTACATGACTAAATGTACAGGAAGCTGGTTTTAACCTTCTGAGTCACACCTGTTATTATACTCTAGCTTCTGCAGCAGGTGGCGCCACAGAGACACAGTTTAATAAATAATTTCTAACATATATTAGAAATGATTACATCACTAAATAAAACCATAAATTACATTAAGAATAGTAGATTTTCTCCTAATAAAAACGACTCAACATGCAACAGTTTAACTATAAATAATAAAAAAGGTTGTAGAGATGGTTTGTTTTTTTATTTATTTGTCATAAACAGGCTTCCATACTTTCTAATCATAAAGTTATTGTGGAAACAAACCTGAGAGGTTTCTGTTGTATCAAATAAAGTGAATATTTTTATATTCTAATGACGTTATTCATTTTGTTTTATTTTTGGAATCTACTCTGAAATAAATGATTGATATCCTGCTAACTAAAGATGGGAATTGCTGGTTCAAGTCCTTGTTCAGTCGCTGTGTTTCTGCTGGATCTGCATCTTTTGTATCCCAGGATTAAATCCCAACACGGAGCCGGTACTCTCCTGGGATCCCAGACGTCAGCTGCCTCCTCTCTGCTCTGCACGTACACACTCAGAGGATTCCTGATTCCTTTTTTCCGACCTGAGATTTATAAATTCATGAATGTGTAATGAGCTGAGCTCCATCTGCGCTGCAGCTGCTGGGAGAAAACCAAACTGTTTCTGTGTTTTCCCTCTTTGTTTGCCTGCATGTTGGCAGAAATGTGCTTTGAAATCAGTTTAAAGAGCTCCCAGCCGATTGGCTCGCTGTCTTTGTTTCATTTAAAGCTCCTATCGCTTCAGTTTTGAGCTTGATGTTGTTTGTACGGTGTCCCTGAAGGCCCACAAATCAAAGCAGAAACATCAAAGCAAACCAAGTTTAGAAAAATCTGCAGCAAAGTGAAGTCAAAGAAAAAGAAAAACACTACAGATGTAGTTTTTAGGTCTGCACGCGCTCAGTGAGCAACCCCCTCCTCTCCCTGTGGTCTCCATGGCAACAGACCGGCATCTGGATGTCAGGGTGGGGCAGGCCAGGTTTGCTCACCTCCACATCCCTCCTTTCTTCCTGTCCAGGTTTACATAAAGCTGATACTGATCCCAAAACCCAGAGCTCTGGTTCTGTTTCGGATGATTCAACAGAACAGATGCAGAGCGTGTCTGAAAATGGCTGCTCTCCTCCTCCTCTGGTTGTTCTGTTGCTGAAATCACCCCTGATTGATGTTTTAAAACCCAAAGCTCCTCTTCCCTCCTGCTGTACTGCTCCCCTGACTGATTCCCCTTCTTCTTCTCTCCTCATGTGCTGCTGCCGTTCCTGAACCTGCCGCCTGCTGCCCACCGCAGGTAAGAACCGCTAACATTTATTTACATGTTTCAGATGTTGAAAGCAGCCCCGTGCTGCTTCGTTTGGGTTCCCCTACTTTACATTTTTGTTACATTTTTCTGCTGACAACTGAGTGTGCATACTGATGATGCTGCCAGCAGGGGGCCCCCTGCCCTCCTGCCTTCCTGCCTGCCCTCCTCCCCCTTCCCTTAGCTGGTTGACCCATTTTTCTGTTTCTGGGAGGGTGAGGAAGAGCGTGGGAGGAAGCTGCACCTTCTGATGCTCCTGCAGGAGGAAGATGCTGCTGGTGGAGAGTTTGTTGAACATGAAGCTCCTGGTTTGGTTTTCACCTGCAGAGTCACGCCTGGATTTACTTTTTTATTAATAAATCCAGGTTTTAGTTTTAGGACAAAACCAGGATAAAATCCTGCCCTGCCGACGCCTCGTTACAGTGATGCATCATCGGTCTGTGCCCTGAATGCTGATCTTTCCTTCACTTGGTCTGAAATAAGCCAGCCTGGGTTTAACAAGCTTTTATCTCCACACAGTGTCTCTGAGAGTGTCAGGCATGCTCCAGTAGCCTCTGCTGGGCTGCATACATATTTCATAGGATGAGGAGATGGAGCTCTGACACGGTAGATGGATATCTGGGTGGTCAGACACCACATAAACTCTTCCTCCATTTCTGCTGATTTGTAGGACTTTAAAGGTCTAGGAGATCATGTTTCTTAGAGCTTTATTGACCCTGGGTCAGGTACACCTACACAACACTATACTTTCACCTGAACGTTTATTTTAGATACTGATTTTTACTTTAATCTTTGTATTTGTGTCACCATTCACCCAGAATCCGGTTTTGGTCTTAAAAGCATATAAAACCTTTCATTTAGGTGCTTTTCAATGAAATTCTTAGGTTTTAACTAAAGTACGTCACAGTAAAAGTGTTATCTGTTTAAATGACACATTAGAAATAAATCAGCTGAAGAAGCAGAAAGGATGTATGCTTAAACACTTCAGGTGCAAAGTAGATTTTCTTTAAGATTTAAGGGTCTGCCCTGCCGTTGAGGCATTTGGCAACATGTTCCCCCATTGTGGAACAAAAGCCTGGATGTAAATGGACTGCATTTATAAAGCTTTATAACTTCAGACTGACCACTGTAAGGGCTTTACACTAGAGCCACATTCACCCAGTCGCACCTACAAACTGGACCCTAGCAGTCCTGAATGCAGGGGACTCGAGCTTAGAGCTTAGGGGAACCCCTAATGAGACCCAATGTTTTTATGGACTTCTGTAGGCATTTAATGAATCTTTGTGTTTTCCTGAAACAGCAGATTCTTTAGCACTTCACTTTAAATGGTACACGGTTGGATGAGTTTACCAGAAGCACATTCTGTTGTCGAGTTATTTTAACTCATTGTTTGAGCTCCAGACATGGAGCTACTGTTTATATTTGCACTTCAGATTAGCTTCCCCTAAACAGTGGGGCTCGCTGCTGAGATGGTGATACAGCCACACAGTGATAATGACATTGACAGATGTTGCATACACTAACATGGCTAAAGCAGCTGGGCTTTGTTGGAGAACCTGGCAGGCAAGGAGCTGGACAGTAGGAATGATGATGTGAATCACGCTTTATGCAGATGACACATTAGTGATTTAACACATGCAAAATCAGGGCGGTAAGTTAAAGTTTGGTGAGAAAGTCTAATTCCAGGCCTTTACTGTTCTGGTTATAGTTGGTCTGCATTTCAAACAGCTGCCTCCATTTGTTCCCCTCCTGATGTGATGGTCAGCTCTGCTTCCAGTTATTCTGGTTCTCAGGATGTGGAGCCTGCAGGTCCTGATAAGGACTTTTTGGGGGACTTATTAAATCCCTGTTGACTTGGTGCAGTTCTCCCCCCTTTGATTCCCACTGAGTCTGCGATGGAAGCTGCAGGAGCTTTTTATCATAGATAAGATAAAATAAACCTGATTCCTAATGGAGAACCCGTTTATGGCCTGCAAAAGCTAAAACCTTCAGGCTTCTGTTAAATGTATAAAACAAGCGGAAACGTTACAATCCTGCAGGACAAAGAAAGAAAAACGTGATGTCCTGTTAAAAAGGTGTTCTGCATTAATTTAATAAGAAGTGTAGACAGGAGTGTAATAATTTCTTTTTATTTCATTCATTGTGGTGTAAATGTGTGAACATTTACATTAAACAGTCTGACTGAAACAGGAAGGAGGAAAAGCATCTTATATTAAAGCTAATTAGCAAACAAAAAGGCCAGAATATAATCTGGATCTCTCTCTTAAACGAGCCTCTGAGCTTAATCTGGATTTATCGTCCCTCACCTTTTTAATGAACTACTCAGACTAAAGATCAGCCGTGGGGGGAGAGGTCGCAGGTCAGCAGATAAACCTGACGGGTGATTGATGGATAAGGAATTTCCTCTCACACAACAATCTGCAGAGGTTCTGACCCGTTCTACCTTTGATTCAAGAAAAATCGGGACCATTCAGGTGCAGACTGACTCTGTGAACCTTTGGACCTTCTCTGAGCTCGTTAATGTCTCTGCTTACAGATAAAGTCTGCAGAGCTGAGCAGAAGAAGCTCGACCTCATTATTTAAAGGAAAGGAAGCTTCAAACCTTAAAATCAGTGGGATCAGTGGGATTAATTAAAAAACAGGCAGACTTTTAGGAAGCCTTGTTCCCGTTGTTTTCCCTGCCTCCAGATTTTGATTAGAGTCTGAAGGAAGAGGTCTGGTTGGTGGGAAATGTTTTCCTCTCCGTGACACAAAGCCAGGGATTCATGTTGACGCCGACTATAACTTCCTGCTGCCGATGCTGTTCAATGAGCATCTTCTCTCTGCTGGGATGGTCGGAAAATCCAGGATTCTCTGTGGGAAGAGGAGGGAGGGAGGGAGGGAGGGAGGAGGAAGCAAGAAAATTCAAGGAATAGAAGACTGAGAAGAGGAATGAAGTTCGGAAAACATGAAGGGTAGGAAGCAAACAAGGAAAAAAGACTGAAGGAAGGACAGAAGGAAGGAAGTCAACAAAGGAAAGGAGGAATGGAAAGGAGGGAGAATGAGGAAAAAGACAGGAAGGAAGGAATATTGAGGAGAATCAAAAAGAAAAAGGTCTGATGTGTTTGGGAGGAGGAACCGAAGGAAGGAAGGATGAAAAAATGGGGATGGGATGGAAAATGGAAGAAGGGATGAACGCCTCAGGAGGTGCGTTTGATGTTTGGTTGCTGCGTTGGACTGTAAATCACCTTCCCAGCACGCCTGTCTGTGTTGGAACGTCAGGGTGAAGCTGTTTGATCTTCGTCTATCAAAGGTTCAGGAACGAAGCAGGAAGATGGAGCAGGAGTGTGGTACCCCTACAAACTCCTACAATCCTGATGAATCCCAGTGCTAATCCACTGCAGGAACACTTAATCTCCCGCTCGTTCTCCTCGGAGGCGACCAAGGAAGAAAGAAGAGCTTCACTTTCATTTAGAGGAACATCAAAGAGCTGCAGGTCGGCTTTAAAGCTGCAGAGCTGCTGCTGAATCCATGATGAGCTCATCCATGTCCTAACACCTCCAACATGTTCTGGTTCTGAGGATGCCAACATATGAAAGGATTCAAACACGTCTTAAAGGGTCCAGCAGGTCAAAGGTCATCTCGTTATTCGTCTCTGATCACCTAGCTTCATCCTCTCTGCAGTCAAAATGTTACAAATGAGTTTTCATGACAAATTGATGTAAGGAAGAAGACGTTTCTGAATAATAAGAACCTCATAAAACCCAGAGTCACTGGTTACTATGGTGATTCCTGCCTTTTCTGGGGAGCCCACAGACCCACTCTTCAAAATATTTTAGCCCTTAACAAACGGCTGCTGTGTGAAAAATATAAAACTTCTAAAATCCCTCAGCAGGGGGAGAAAGAACGTTCTTCGGACCTCACAGGTGCATCTGCATGTATCTTTCTGCAGGAGGTCTGACAGGTTAGAGAACCTTCACCTAGTGGCTGGAGTTTAATGGGAGTGAATGGGAGGCTGGGCGGGTCTCCCTGGACTCGGTGCTGATTGGACTGAAAACTGGCTGGAAGGAGACAGAAACATCTAAGACTGGATGGAGAAGCTGGACGTGTGGAGATGGAGCTGTGGACATGAGAGGAGTTTCAGTCCAAAAAGCTCCTGAGTATTTCACAGGGTAACAGTCTGGAGGGTCTGCTGTAGGGGAACATTGTGTGGTAAAAAACCATTAAATGTAAACTGTGATCGGGTAAAAACTGTAAGACATCAACCTTTCAATGGAGCCAGGAGCTGTTTGAACGCTGGTTCTGATCAGATCCAAACAGGGCGGGCTTTTCTCACTGCTTTCACCTAAATCCATTCATTGTCTGTGGAGAAACTTTAAGGTTCTCTGTTAATTATAGCAGAACTAAACTGCCACTAAGAGTCACAGCACTCTGTTCCTGACTGAGCTGCACATTTTACAGCATTTTCCACCCATATTCTGGACTTAACTTAAGTACAATTTATATTTTGGTCTTTTGTCTGTCTGAGAAACCAGCCCAAATTAGGAAACTGGATCAGGACATGATTTGGAGCTACTCCTGATGGAAGGACAGATGTTTGAGCTGAAATCTCCTGTCAGATGCTGAAGGTTTTCCTTAGAAAGCTCCTCTTCATGCTTCAGATAGTTTCTGTTTGAGCCTGCATGGCTGCAGGGAGCTTTCCATAGTTTGACTGACAGACAGGAGGAGGAGGAAGAGGAGGAGGAGGAGGAGGAGGCTCCACCCTGCTTATTAACAGGAGCGCAGGAAGGAAAACCTGGGCTGGAGCTCCAGACTGGACTCAGATCTTAGTGATCTTATTTCAGATCGCTGAAACATTTAGTTCATCCGGTTAGTTTGGTTTAATATTATTTGATTGATTAGCTGCATTTCTGTTTTTATTGGCTTTAATATTTACTGTAAAAGAAGATGTTAAGGATCAGGAAGCGAACACATTCAGACTGAAATCTAAAGGTAGTTTTTCCCTCCATCACACTTTCCATAAATATCTTATATCTAATATCTTTAATATTACCATTAAAGAGTAACTAAATAATTATGCTACAAATTCTGAAGTTAAAATAATAAATATTAATAGAGAAATTTAAAGCAGACCGTGTTATTCGTAATTAGTTGTCTAATGTTAATGAAATGAAACATCTTTCAACCTTAAAGAAAACAGGTTAAGGATGTAGATTCTGCAAATTCTGCAAAACCCGAACCAAACATCTCTTCAGACGGATCTATTGGGAATCAGTGATATTAGGGATGTGTCTGTGACCCTGTGGAGCCGTCCCACTCCTCCCATGGTTGCTCCGCTCCAGGTTTTCCTGTCCCTCCTGCCTCCGACCTCCAGGCTCTGTGTCTGTGTGGGTGTTAGTGAGTAGGGAGAGCAGCTCACACTGCAGCAGGGCTCCGGAGCTCGTCCTCAGCTTGTTTCGGTGTCTGTCAGTGGGCTGAAAGTAGTCTGTGCCGTGGAGCTTTGGTCTCAGGTGAAGCCGGGGGGAGGTGCAGCTGCCCCGGGTCTCTGCCGGAGGGGATGAGCGCACACAATGGGAGAAGGAGATCCGGATAGCTGCTCTCTGACAAACCAAACTGCTGGATCAGTGTCTGATGGAAGCGCAGAGAGCGGATCAAAGCTGTGGAGCTTTTCCTCTGGGATAAAGTGGGAATGTGCTTCCTGTGAGGAACATCTGGAATATTAGGAGGTCAGTTTTGCGGAGCTGTTTGGATCACTGTGGGGATGTACCTACTGGAGCAGATGGAGAGGGGAACTCCTCAGAGGAAAACCGTCTATAGGATCTCCCTCACACTGGTGAAGAGGGAGAGTCTGGATGAATCTAAGGGGGAGGCTGAGGACCCCCAGCTAGGTGCTGTGAGGAGGGAGGGCTCCATGGAGCAGCAGAGGGGAGGTTTGTTGGAGCAGCTGAAGGAGGTGGAAGAGTCAGAGGACGGAGGCTCTCATGGATTCATAAGGAGATTCAGGACATTTAGTACAGGTCAGCTAGAGCTGGGCCGGCTCAAGGTGTCCCGGAGGTTGCAGAAGGAGGATTCTGGAGGGAAGGATCCTGGCAGAACTGAAACTGCTGCTGCCAAGGTGAAGAGGCTGCTCAAGGCCAAGAGCATGGAAGAGAGGAGCCCCCACTCAGGACCTAATAGGAGCCCTTCCACCCCTTTGAAACCCAGCCTTTTGCAGCGCAGCTTCAGCTTCAGCTTTAGGAACAGGATCAGCGGAGAGCTGCTGCGTCTGAGGGCCCTCTCCAGAGACAGACACCACAGCAGCTCTAGCTGTATCGCACCACCCGCCGCTGAGCCCCCAACCCCCAGACCCCAACATCCTAACAGGGAAAAGAGCCGCACCCTGGAGGTGGGGGCCGTTCTCAACAGGACCGACTCCCTGACGGAGCTGAGCCGCCGGGAGAGGGCCAGAGGCACCAAGAACCGGACCCTGGACAACAGCGACCTTCTGCGGCTGGCGGCTGAGGGAGAGGGGGCCGTAGGGGAGTCTCTGCTGCGGGGGGGCGGGGGCCGCTCCAGTGAAAGGCGCCTGGGTCGCATCTTCAGCGGGATCTTCTCCAGGAGGGATGGAACATCCAGTCCAGCCGGGAGCCCCAGCTTTGGGAGGTCCCTGCGGCGTAGCAGGAGGATGACGGCGTCACAGTCCAGCACAGAGAGCATGAACGGAGGCGGTGCTGACGGTAACCACACCACACACCTGCTCCAGCTCTTCCAAATTTCTCTAGTAAACCAACTGTATCTGCTGCTAGAGTCAGGAACCCAGCTGATCTGGATGCTCCAGCACCATCTTGGTCCTCTCCTAATGTCAGAATCTGAATATGAGGTCTTCAGTTTGTGTTTGTAGGGATTAAAAAGTTAGGATGAGTGTTCATGCTGGTGTTTGCTTCAACGTCGCCTCACCTTGAAATAAAAGCTGTCTAGAGGAAAATCCAGCAGGTTCTCCAAGAACCGAGCAGCAGAGAACAGTTTCACTCCCAAATAGAAGCAGCCAGACATGGTATCTGAACAAACATCCTGTTTCCATCCAGAGTGGAAAACATGAGCTTCACATATTCAGGCTTCACCTGCAAACTCAGCTCTGGTTCCTTCTTAAACAACATCTCACTCCTGCAGATACTTTGATCTAACTAATCCATCTTTTTAGCACACAGCTTCCTGTGGGTTTCTACAGCTTTTCTGGATCTCAGATAATCAGTTATTTCTCATTTATGCTGTGGTTTAGAGTTATAGTTGCCATAATAACGCAAACAACAAAGTGTTTGTATATGAAGATGTGATGGAGGAGTCAGCTCAAACCGGTTTCTTATCATTTTGTTGCACGGTGAGTGGCATGGAGACAACGTTTCGCATTATTAAACTGAAAAACATCAGAAAACACTGTAGGTCCTGCCTTTCTTCTCCTAAACGTTAAATAAGACTGCTGTTGGAGTCTTGCTCGGCCTTCATTTGGACTTGTTCTGCTGGTTTCTGTGAGTTCTCCTCAGGTGGGGGCTCTGAGAGGTGGACTAACAGGTCTTAGGGAGACGCATGAGGAGGTCCTCCACATTTCTGGGATTCCTGGGAGGCTCTAACCTCAGACACCTGTGTGCGCGTGTGTGTGTGTGTGTGTGTGTGTGTGTGTGTGTTTCAGAAGTGGGGGAATGTGTGTGACCTACATCCACAGCCGAGCAGAAGTAATGTCCTCCCATCATCAGCTTGTCTTAGATTCCTGAGACAATAACTGAGCGCGCTCAGATGCTCTGCAGCAGCTTTAATAAGCAGGAAATCAGCTCTGATCGTCTCTCATTTCAGTTTTCATCTAAATCCTGATTATCCAGCTTCAGACTCTTTGCTTTTATCCTCGTCTTATGGCTCCATCTTGTTTTCCTCTTACCTTTTCACCTCCTTTCTCAAATCATTTCTCTCCTGTAGTCTCATGAAGGTGAGCTTTGACTGTTCCTCTTCTCAGGCTCTATGCTGATTTGGATCATAGTCCTGCTGGGAGAAACAGGGTCGACCCGTATTCAGTTTTCTGCCACCAGGTTTTTATTCAGAATGTTCTGGTATTTGTACAACAAGGTTCCCAGGGCCCCCAGCCTCACAGGTCCAGAACCACCTGAAGCTCAGTTTGAGCTTCATCCCAGCAGAGATTAGCTGCTCATGTTTACAGATGGTAGGACAGAGAAGGTCAGTTAGCCAGCTGAAAGCTTGGTAGAACCTCCCCTCTGAGAGTTTATTAGCTGGCTGCTTTTCCAATTGGTTTCCAGAGGTCGTCCTGAGGTCACAGAGCTGCTGTAGGAGGCCAGGGTGTGTTCTTCCTCCTCCTCCTCCTCCTCAACCCTAATTGCTCTCTGGTTTAAAGCAAAATGCTGCTGTGTTTCAGCAGAGAAGCAGAGCTGCAGATCCTCAGAGTTTAGTCTTTTCTTTACAAAATATCCCCAAACTGATGGACCAACATCTACTCTGAGTGGGTTCTCCAACCCTGTAATCCACTTGTAGCTGATCAGCCTTGGTGTCCTGACATCATCCTCCTCCCTGCTGGTAAAAGCTCTGACGTAAGCCTCAAATCCATCAGAGGACACCAACCCAGGACACGCTCTGTAGCGGCCCACCTTTGCTTCCTAGTGGTGTTTCAGAAGTGAACAACCGAAGGTGTGATTCCAGAGGAAGTGGAACGCTGGCTGTCATTCAGTTTCCTCCCAGTATCTCTGTGATGGCTGACGCAGCATTCAGTGGCACCAACATGACCTGCTTTTGTCAGGTGCTAAGGTTGAAGAAGAAGCTGGTCTCCAGGAAAAACAGGACTGGAGGCTTTTACCAAAGAACAAAGTCTGAACTGTAAATGTTCGAAGACATCATGGATGTTCAGCTGCACCAGCAGAGCTGGAAAATGTCTGCATTAATAAATAGGTGATTAAAGCTAATAAACTGAGCAGCTCGTTATCCTGGGATTAAATAAACCAGAAAGATTCAGCCTCCTGGCAGAGGTTCATACCTGGGACCTGACTGAGAGAGTCCCAAGGCCAGGAACAACAGCAGAGAGTGGAGACTGGAAGTACAGCCTGTTGATGACTTCTGTCCTCTCAGCTGACAAAGATCTGAGGTTAAAAATAAAAGCATGAGGGTGAGTCAGGAAGAGGACAGACAGCTGGCAGTCTGGCTCATTGTCCTTAAAAAGGACACTGTGTTGGTTTATCTGGATCTAAACATCTGCTGTCGGATTCAGGAAGACTGAATGAAGACGAGGGGACTGGTTCCGGTTCAGCTCGGCTTTTATTGGTGGCACAGATTACAGTGGCTGTTAAAAAAGAACCTTACCAGGAACATTTCTAGCAACCTTACCATTACTGAGAGCCCCACCAGGAACCTTATTAAAAACATTACTGGGAACCTTACCAGAAACATTACTGGGAACCCCACCAGGAACCTTATTTAAAAAACATTCCCCTCGGAACCTTACCATGAAACATTACTGGGAACCCCACCAGGAACCTTACTAAAAACATTACTGGGAACCTTACCAGAAACATTACTGGGAACCCCACCAGGAACCTTACTAAAAACATTACTGGGAACCTTACCAGAAACATTACTGGGAACCCCACCAGGAACCGTACTGGAGACATTACTGTGAACCTTACCAGGAACATTTCCAGCAACCTTACCATTACTAGGAACCTTACCAGGAACCTTACTAGAAACATTACTGGGAACCTTACCAGGAACATTACTAGGAACCTTCTATCAAATTAACTTTATCCTAAAGCTAAAGAACCAGATGGGAAACACCAGTGAGATGCCGTATCTTCTCGAACCCCTGTGATACGTGGCTGAGAACAACAGTCAGAGTTGGGTCCTTGCAGAAAGTCTCTGGGATTTAAAAGTATCTTGTGGGTTTGAATAATTTGCCTGTTTTAAAGATTTTACCCGAGTAGTTCTTCATTTCCTAAAATGACCCTAAAAGTAGAGGTACCTGGGACCTTTGGTCAAAATGGGTCTTAGTCTGGGTCCATTGGTGCAGTAAGGTTCTTTGGCTCCTTGAGAACAACTTCCAGGTATCAACAAATCAATCAGTGTCTCGATTTACTTAACCTGATACTACAGAACGTAACTGCAACCATAAATGGGCCTTTATTTATTTCCTTAAAAAGGTTCCTAAGGTTTAAATTATCTTGTAGTGTTGCTAAAATTGACCTCATTGTCCCTGTTTTAGCTGAAAACACAATAAAACTCATTAGGAACCAGGTACCATGAGTAGTTTTTAGGCTCTTTAAAAAGTCCACATAGGGAAAAGGTACCTGGAACCTTTGGTCAAACTTGGTCTAAATCTTCTGAAGACTTCCCAATACTTGAGAGTTCTCTGAGACCTGAGAACTGTAACTGTAGCAAAGTTCTTAGGAGTGGGTCTACCTGCCAATTTTGGTCCATAACTGGTGTGATTCTGGGTATCCTGGGAAACCATAGTGGGAAGTTTTTATTTGTTCTTCTCTGCAGAAGGTTTTTAATTGGCCTTTTTTAAATGCTGCTTTGCATGGACTACCTGATTCTTAGAACATATTGGGAACTGAGAGCTCTGGCTCGAGGTAATGATTTAGTTTAGGTTCCTGGAGGTAAAGCTACCTAGTCTTTGCACCATAATTAGGCTCAATTTGATCAATCTGTGGAGTGATAAAGGTTCCTGGATCAGCAGGTACCTGGAACCTGTGGTTGGTTGAAATGGATCCTGTGCTAACTGGTTTCTGGTTTTGCGTATTTTCGGTTTCGGGTGTTCCAACTCTGCTAGAACCTGAGGGATTTCAGCCCAACATAACCAGACATGTTGTCAGCCGTCGGGTGGAAGAGGGCGTCTTAATGAAGCTGTGAGGAATTCAGAGCCGCAGGTTAATCTGCTGCCTGTGGACTCATTGTTCCAGCTTTTTTCAGGTAGACGCCCAGACTGACTGTCCTACAGTTCTTCTGTCAGTCAGGACAGAAGAACCAACACGTTCTCACTGAGGATTGGGAATATTGGACCCATTTTGTTTTACTTTCCCTTCATCACAAGTGTGTGGTCTCCTGCAGACCTCCAGCTCCCTCCATGAAGATCCTCAGGCATGTTCCAGCACGGCTGAATGAGACCCCGTCTAGATTCCAGCCTGCTGGACGCTCAGCAGATCTTCTGTGGAGGCTCTGAGTGCTGCTGTTTGGAGCTGTGCTGGTGTGACGATGGCTTTATTTGATTTGGGAGGAGGATGAAAGTATCCGGCACGCTGCCAACCCACCAGCAGTGTGTGTTGGTGCTGGAGGGGGATGGGTGGACTGATTAAAGGGCTGATATTTAGGTCAGAGTGTGTGTGCGTGGAGCTACTGATAGCATATCAGTGGTTTCCTGCACCCTGACCTACCCTTCATGTTCATGTTGATCATCTGTTAATCTCAGCGTGTTGCTGCTTATTTTATGGTCTGAATTAGACGATTTATTCGTGATTAGACTGTTGATGACATCTTGGATCATCAGCTGGAATCCTGCAGGCTGCACCTCCTGTTTGAACGTGTTTAGCTGGATAATTTAGAGGCTTAAAGAGGTATTCTGATGCCGGGGCAGGGTGTTTCTTTAGCAAGCTCTGCATGCGTGGATAATATGACGTGTCACCTACAACCACCATGCAGACTCCAACACACTGGACTGGTTTATTTATGCATGTTGCGACAGATAGTTGTGCATCTTCTCATTGTGGTTTCGTATACACCGAGAAGAACCACTGGATGAAGACAGAACCTTTAGGAGAATGACTCCCTTTAACATCACAGACGGTAAAACAGTCATCATGGATAATATTTAAAAGATGCACTAAGACCCTAGGAACATTCATTAGGAACTAGGAACCCTGAAGTAGGTTGGATCCTCGAATACTTGAACACTTTGACCTAAAATCACATGAATATTCATAATTAATCCATGGAGCTGTGTTCTTTAAAAGGAACGGGGAGCTAAAGGAACTAGGAACCTTTAAACCAGCAGTTCTCAACTTTTATGAAAGAAATCACATACATTTTTGTAGATCATGCCTAACCCTTTCTTTAAAACTAGGAATTAGAGGAACGAGGAACCTTAAAATAAGTAGGTCCTCTGACCCCTCCTTCGCCGGACAGAAAACAAAAGAACATCTCTACATAATACTGAAAAACTGCATGATATAAAAAGTTCTAGAGGAACTAGGAACCTTTAAATGAGTCATTCCTCTGGGCCTCCAGCCTTTCTGACAGAAAATAAAAGAATATCTATGGATGATGTAGATGGTTCATTTTGATCTAAGAACTTTGATCAGGAACCAGGAACCTTTGCAGAGTCTAGCAGAAAATGTTCAGGAACTCAGGCAGCAGTTTTGTCTTTGGGTCCGGTTGACTCAAGTCTTTGCTCCATTAAGGAGGTTGTTCCATAGTAGAGGCTCAGTGTTCATTGCAGGACCTGTGGACCACACCTAGATCCAAACCTTCTCCAGAGATTTTCTAGAACAGAAATCTGCTGAAATTATCAACAAAACCAAAGAAACGTGACGAAACACACTGGGCCCAACTCTTCATCATACATAAACACAAAACCAGTCGGGGTGATGGTTCCTTAGATCCCAGAGTGAGAACGTTGAACCAAGAGCAGAGATGTTCTCTTATTTCCCTGAAAGAAGCCCTGAGTTTAAGTTCCTGGTTGCTGTGGTGGAAATGAGCCTTATTCGTTGGTCTGATCTGCTGAGGATAATAAAGCCCTGGGGAACCCGCCTGTTTGGACTTTAGAAATGATGCGTGTGAACACTCTAGGTGTGACGGGAGTCTGAACCATTCAGAAAGCTGCAGGGACGGTTCCTGCTTTGCATAACCGTCGTTCCTGCTGGACCAGCCCACCTCCCAGTCTGCTGTCCCCCAGAGCTGATAGGGTCTCTGCTGATGGCTGGAGGTGAAGCTCCATGTTGGAGAGGTTGGGGTGCTCAGCTGCAGGACTGCTTCGGTGACCCCTCCTCCTGGTTCATGGTTGCTGAGATCCGAGCAGCGCCACAAATGAGGCCGAAGTGTTGGAGGACATGTGTCCTGGTCTGGGACTCCTTCAGCCAGGGTGTCCTCTTTAATGTTACGGATCTCCTAATTAAACCCAGACCTGAGCTTCTCTCTGCTGCTCCTGTGTTGACCTCTGGTAACCTTCTGACCTCAGTGTGTGTGTCTGTCTTTGTTCAACTTGTGCGCAACACAAAGTGGGACGTGAACGCTGAGCCGATTGGCTGTCAGGGTCAGAGGTCAGCTCCTTCTCAGCCTCCATGTGTGCAGAAATGTCTGCAGCTTTCTGGACTGAACTGGACCGTATCGGGTCAGCCCCTAGTCTTATTTGCAATCTGTCCCAGTCGGTCAATCAGAGCGCAGCCTCTTTGTCCCGGCACCTCCACGGTCGGCCGCCTGCCGTCCTCTTCCTGCCTCCACTTCCTGCTTCCCCCGAGGACGACTTTAATCACAGTCAAACATGAAGACAAAGATCTGCAGGAAACGCGACACCAGCAGAGCCGCTGACTGTCCTCAGCTGCTTCTGGTTCCTGCTGCGGTGGATGAGAAAGCTTTAACCCCCAGAAACAAACAAAATGTTCCAAAACAAACCAGAAAGTACCGACTGAGGCTGCAGCTTCCTCCTCTAACAGAGCAGGACTGTTCTCACCTGTCTGACAGGTTTATTCAGCGGCGAGGAGCACGACAAACACACGGCCACACAGGAGCTGTGCAAACATCACACTCCGCCTCATTGAGCTGCATGACGGGTCAACGCGTGCAGAGACGGAGAACCACACACGGGCTTTGTTCTGCAGCTAGATCCGGTCTCACGGAGGAAGAAGGTCCGAAACTCCTGGAACCACATGCTAGACATGCTAGCTTTGTGTTCTCCAGAGCTGCTATCGTTTGATTACTGGATGGAACATTAATCCCGTCTTTATCCCAGAGAGAATTTCCCTGCAGTCGGAAGCATTCAAGGCTGCTTTCATTTCCGTTTTTTACATTGAAATGAAATGAAAATGAAAAAAAGTTAAAACAACTATAAAATATTTAATAAATAAGAAAATAAATATTGTCTAGATTTCAAATAGAAAATAATCCAAAACAAACGTCTGGCTACATTTCTGTCTCTCAAATGATAAATGAGTTCTGAGGATTCAACTGTTCCTGCAGCTTCAGTCTGACATCATCTGAAGCAGCAGCTGGAGGAGGAGGAGGGTGGCGGCGTGAAGGGCGAAGGCTGAGATAATATGATGTCAGGTGTGACTGATGAGGCGGCGCCGCTCACATTTGTCACGGCCCGCCTCAGACGGCTTCTGCCTCAGGCACCTCGAGCGCGAGATGCCTGCGGGCAGAACTCAGGGATCGGCTGCTCCACGTGGGGGTTCTGGTTTTCAGAACCAGATAAATGTAGGACAGAACCTGTCTGTAAGCCGGTCTGGACTCTGTGGAGGAGGAGCGTGTTGGGTGCTGGTGAAACAGATGTTTGCTCAGACTGGCCTGAGATCAGCTGGAGGATCCTGCTGGTTTTGTTTCCGAGGCGCCGCCTGGTTGTCGTTTACCTTCTCAGTCGTCTGTGAAGCTTCCTCACGTCACTCTGAGATTCCTCACATGCTTCCAGACCCGTGTACATTCCTGCCGCGCTAGCAGCGATGGCGAGATGCTGGAGCGGCTCCAGACGGCGGCGTGACGTCGACCTCCTCAGATCCGCGATGACTGCAGCGATGCGGCGGCGGCTGCAGCTTCCCTCGTGTTTCAGCACGTGGAGAAACTCTGGAGCTGCCTGTCAGTCCTGCAGATCTGAGATCAGATCCAAACAAAGAAAAATTCAGTTTTTCAATGAAAATACAAGAAATTCTGAGGAATTTCCCATTTTTCTGTTTAACACGATTGAAAAATAGAAAGAATAAATCAGATAATTGTGACAACACTTTTTATTAGTTTATTTTTATGGTTTTAATAGTTTAAATGTTTCTGGGTCGGCGCCTGGTTGTTGTTGAAGGGTTATTCTGGGCTTGTGTGGTCAGATAAAGCGTTCTGACCCGGATGTTCTTCATGCCATGAATAGCTTCTTTTATCTGCAGCAGAAGGAACCCATCAGGTGTGTCTGATGTTGTCTGCTGCCAGGTGATGTTCTGCATCTCAGATATTGCTGCTGAGGTTCTGCAGGCCCGCTGCCGGCCCTCCGGGTCTTTTTATCTGATGACCTCACGGTGACCTCTCCACCCTTCGTTCTGCTCCTCCTCTGCAGACCGCTGCTCTTTCAGAATCAACAGCTGAAGCAAGTTACCCATAATTCCCTCTGCTGTAGACCAGTTTGCTCTCTTATCAGAACCGTCTGTATGGAAACAGTCTTGGTACCGGTACCTTTTGAGTCCATTCCTCTGTTTCTGTGCTGGTGTTCTCAGTTTGGACCAAAACCAGGTTCTGACACAGGCCCGTGGTCCAGATGTACCAAATAAAAAGATCACACACCCAGGCTCCAGGAACTCAGCCTGAAGCACCTTCTCTACAGAACATCTTTTCCTCTGGTGGGTTCAGGACATCTCTGAGCTCACTTTGGGTCGGGTAGATGTTGCGGTTTCAACAGAACCGGGCCAGTTTAAGCTTGTGATAGTGTTTGATTGAAAGATTGGGAACAGATTTTCTTAGTATGACGAACTTCAGTTTCTTCCTTGACATGTTCTTCAGGTCAGAGACTCAGAGGTCCAGTACCAGGCCTTGGTGTTCCTTAGAACATAGCTGCCGGGTTTCATCCTGGGTTCCTGAAAGGTTCTCCATTGCTCAGAGATCTTTGGTCTTTATGGAGAATCATTTCTGGAGACCTGGTGAGTTCTGCATTTACCTTAATTTTCAGCCAATCAGAAGATCTCCTCCATGTTCCTGGGATCTGTGAAGGAGAGTCCAACATTAAAGCAGAACTGGACTGGAGAGGTTCCACAGTTCAGGCGGATCTTCAGCATGTTTTCCTCTCAAGCTGCTTTACTTCAGAACGGTCCTTTCCAGTCAGCATTCCTGGTTCTCTTCCAGTTCCTGTGTGCTGCAGCAGGAGAACCCAGGGTCCCATCAGATGGTTCTGTGCTTGCTCCTGGTTTCCGTCTCCTCCCAGTTAAACCATCTCCCAGCAGCTGATGGTCCATCACCTGGCGGAGCGGAGGAAAACAGGAAGCAGCTGGATCAACATCCTGCCTGGCATTGAGGGACGGGTCGACCCGCGGGACAGACCTCCGTCTGTCCTGAACCCGAACAATGCCCTCCTCTGTGCGCGCGCCGGCCAATCAGGATGCTTCTTCCACATGGATGAAAGCAGCTCTGGGTGTTGCAGTTTGGGTCACAAAACCAGAACCGGATCATGTTTATTCTGACCACGTTCTACGGTTGAGTCTTTGGAAAAGTTTCCTAAAAACCTCCTGGGTTTTGACCAGAGTCCCGTTTTTAACCCGGGGAAAACCCCTGTTCTGACCAGATCCAGTTATTAACCCGGGGAAAAACCCCCGGTTTTGATCCAGGTCCAGTTATAAAAAATGGGAAAAAATCCTGGTTTTCATCCCGAGCGGGGTTTTTTTTAACCCTGAAAGGTTCCTGGTTCTGATCCAGAGTCCGGTTACAAACCGGTGAAAACATCCTGGTTCTGATCCAGAGTCCGGTTACAAACCGGTGAAAACGTTCCTGGTTCTGATCCAGAGTCCGGTTATAAACCGGTGAAAACGTTCCTGGTTCTCATCCAGAGTCCGGTTATAAACCGGTGAAAACGTTCCTGGTTCTGATCCAGAGTCCGGTTATAAACCGGTGAAAACGTTCCCTGGTTCTGATCCAGAGTCCCGGGTTACAAACCCCGGTGAAAAAGTTTCCTGGTTTTGATCCAGAGTTTCCGGTTTTAAACCGGTGAAAAAATTTCCGGGTTCTCATCCAAAAAGCCGGTTATAACCGGTGAAAACGTTCCTGGTTGTTCCAGAGTCCGGTTTAAAAGGGGGAAAACGTTCCTGGTTTTTGATCCAGAGTCCCGGGTTCAAAACCCGGGGGAAAAACGTTCCTGGTTCTGATCCCCAGTTCCCGGTTCCCCCGGTGAAAACGTTCTGGTTCTGATCCAGAGTCCCCCTTACAAAACCGGTGAAAACGTTCTTGGTTCTCATCCAGAGTCCGGTTATAAACCGGTGAAAAAAAGTTTCCGGTTCTGATCCAGACCCCGGTTATAAACCGGTAAAACGTTCTGGTTCTGATCCAGGTTCGGTTACAAACGGTGAAAAAAGTTCCGGGGGTTTGATCCAGAGTCCGGTTACAAACCGGTGATCTTTATTAGAATCAACTTTTTGCTGATGTTTCTGGCGACAGGAGCGCTCACTTCGCTAGTTTCTCAGAAACTGCTCTTTGTTGACTTAAACTGAAACAATCCTTTCAAAATAAAAGTCTCTCTTTGATGGTGCAACTTTACATTTTTAAGAATCAATTCTTTGACTTAAAATCTTTTTAACAAAATAACTTTTAAAACATTTTAATCCTAAACTTTAATATATATATATATATATATATATATATATTATATATATATATATATATATATATATATATATACATATATATATATACATATATTATGTCATTTCAAATACAATATAAATGATAAAGTTTTCAAAGTAAATGAACTTTTATCATCCAGGTTTTAAGCTCATTTTACACCATAAAGCTTTTTCATTTTCCTGATATTTGAAACAGTTTTTAAATCTGACCCGGTTTCACTCGTTTCTGCCAGCATCAGAACCACCTTGCATGTTTTCCCTGTTTAAACATGGCTGCTGCTGCTGCTGCTGATGAACAAACAGAATCAGAATCAGTCCGTTTTTAACGGTTCTTCAAGGACTGAAACTTTTGTCCAGATTTTTCTAACAGAATTTTGAACATTTTAATGTTTGTAACATTGGACAAATATACATTTAGTTTTTACATTTTACATTTTTATCCCGTTTTTCTGGAAATTCCAGCTTTCCAATTTAAATCCTCTTTGACCTTAAGGTGTAACTTGGTTCTTAAATGGTTCTGGTTTGGTCCAGTTGAAATGTGGATTTGGGATTCGAGGCTCAGTTTTTGTTTTTACTAACATAGAGAAGCTTTGTTCTGATTCTGTCTCAGGAATGAAGAGAGAAAGGTGTGTGTACGTGTGTGGCCCGGTTGGTGGGATTCTGCTGGTTCTGGTATCTTAACTGCCAGCTCTGCTGAATGTTTCAGGGGATCCGCTTCAGCTCCAGGTTTTCTATTTGCCGTGGGTGACTTCTAGCTGTCCTCCTGGCCCAGGAGAGCTTCCCGGTGGTGCTGACCCGTGTGGATATGGGCCCACCAGATTGTTGCTGATGAATTAATGACACCAGGCTGGAGGCTGTGGGTGGAACGACCCACTGGCCTAGTTCTGCTGGGGTTCAGCAGAGTCTGCTGGCTCTCTGCTCTTCATACGCAGACATTGGAACGTTCCTCATTTAGAACATTAGGACCACTCTGCTGGAACCAGGATGTGGATCTGAAGCCAAACCCTGCAGAACCACACCCTGGTCCACCCAGCCTTCCTGCTGGATGGATGAGATTCAGCAGAGAACATGGTGAAGCTCCACCAGCAGCAGGGCCCAGCAGAACCTCCCATACAAAGTCAGCCTGCTCTATGTGAGCGTGACAGAACCTTTAGGTCCATTTTTCTAGAAAATTTCTGAAGACAGACGGAGAATTCATCTGAAGCGATGAAAATTGATTTCTAAATTATTAGGGGGATGGATGGATGGGTTGGACGGAAAATGGATTTTGGATTTGGGATGGAGGTTTTTGGAAGAATGGATGGATGGCGTTAGGAATGGAGGAAAGATGGATGGATGGTGGGGGGGTTGGTGGGTTTGTTTTTTTGGATGATGAAGATTGGGAATGGGGATGATGGATTTTTGGGGGGGATTCGGATGGAGGGATTGGTGGATGGATGGATGGGTTTGGGAAATTGGATGGAGGGAAAATGAATGGGGGGGGTGGGGGATGAATGGGTGTTTGGGGGGATGATGGATGGATTTGTTATTTATGGATGATTGATGGATGAGGTTTTTTAAAGATTGGAATTTGGGAAAGGATGGGTTTGGATGGAAAACGGATGGACGGATTTTGGATGGATGGATGGACGGAAAAATGGATGGAATACGGATGGGAATGGAAATATGAAATGGATGGAGGTATGAATTGGATGATTAAATGGGGGAGAATGGTTGAAAGGAAAAAGGGATGGGTTTTAGAGGTTTGGATGGATGGATGGAGGGATGGGATGGGGATGGATGGACGGATGGAATGGATGGATGGACGGATGAATGGGATGGATGAATGGATGATGGATGATGGATTGGTTTTTTATGGATGAGGGATGGACGGATGGATGGATGGATGGACGGAGGGTTTGGATGGATGGAACGGAATGGATGGAGGGAAATGGATGGATGGACGGATGAATTTTGGGATGGATGGAGGAGGGAATGGGTGGGAATGGAAAATGGATGGTTTGGATGGATGATGGATGGGAGGATGACGGATGATGGAGGTTTGGGGAATGGGGGAATGGACGGATGGAGGGGGGATGGATGGATGGACGGATGAATGGATGGATGGGGATGGGGGGGAATGGATGGATGGATGGAGGGATGAAGGGGTTGGTGAATGGATGATGGATGGATGGATGGTTTTTAATTGGTGATGGGATGGAGGATGGAGGGATTGGGGTTTGGATGGAGGGGGAAGGATGGATGGGTGGATGGAAGGATGAATGGATGGATGGAATGGATGATGGAAAGGGAAAGGATGGAGGGATGGATGGGACGGATGAATGGATGGATGGACGGAAAAAATGGATGGTTTGGATGGATGGAGGAGGGAATGGATGGATGGATGGAAAGGATGGAAGGGATGGATGGATGAGGAATGAAGGGTGGATGAATGGATGATGGATGGATGGATGTTTTATGGATGGAGGATGGACGGATGGATGGAGGGGGGAGGACGGAAGGGAAATGGATGGGGTGGATGGATGGATGGCGGATTATGATGGAGGGATGGATGGACGGATGGAGGATGGATGGATGGATGGACGGATGAATGGATGGATGAATGGATGATGGATGGATGGATGGTTTATGGATGATGGATGGACGGAGGAATGGATGAAATGGACGGATGAATGGAGGAATGGGTAGAAGGGATGATGGAGGATGGACGGATGAAGGGAAAGGGACGGATGGAGGGATGGATGGGAGGATAATGGGTGGATGGAAGGAAAGGGTTTGGTTTGGATGGATGGATGGATGGTTAGGGTTTGGATGAGGGGAAGGGATGGAATTGGATGGATGGATGGACGGATGAATGGGGGGGAGGATGAATGGGTGGATGAATGGATGAGGGGATGGATGGTTTTTTTTTATGGATGATGGGGATGAGAGGATGGAAAACGGATGGATGGAGGAGGGAATGTTTGGGATGGACTTTTTGGGAATGGATGTTTTTTTGAGGATGATGGATGGATGGATGGATGGATGGGATGGACGGTTTGGGGGAGGGGATGGAGGAGGGATGGATGGTTGGAGGGGATGAATGGATAAATGGTGGATGGATGGTTTTTATGGATTGGGGTTTTGGAAACGGATGGATGGAGGATGGATGGATGGGATGGACGGATGAAGGGAATGGATGGGATGGAGGAAGGGGGATGAATGGATGGAAGGGGAGGATGGAATTTTTATGGATGATGGATGGATAAAATGGGGGGAGGGATGGGTATGGAGGAGGGAATGGATGGATGGACGGATGGATGGTGGATGAATGGTGGATGGAGGGATGAATGGATGGATGGACGGATGAATGGATGGATGGAAGAATTGGATGAATGGGTGATGGAGGGATGGATGGCATGGGGGGGATGGATGGAGGTTTGGGGAGGATGGGGGATGGGGACGGTGTGGAGGGAGAATGGATTGGGTTGATGGGGAGGTTTATTTTTGGGAGTTCTTTGATGAAAAAGGATGGATATCCCGGTGTTATTAGGGACGGGGGGGATGGAAAGGATGGATGGGTTTAGGATGGGGGTTTTTTTTTGGGGAATGGTGGGGATTTATGGATGGAGGATGGAAAGAATGGAGGGTAAGGTGTTTAATTTGGAGGATTTGGTGGATGGAAGGGGCAATGGGGGCTTTTTGTGGGGGATGGCGGAAGTTGGATGGTGTGGTGGTGGATTGGGGATGGGGGGTAAGGTGGGGGTCTGAAGGGGGTGGGGGATGGATGTTTGGATGGAGATGGATGGGGGACATGGAGGATGGGGGGGGTGGGGTGGTGGGGATGGATGTTGGTGGGACGGGGGATGGGGGCCCGGATGGGGAGGAGGATGGATGGAGGACGGATGAATGGATGGAGGGATGGATGGGGGAGATGGATGGATGGAGAGGGAATGGATGATGGGGATGATGGATGGTTTGGGGATGGATGGGATGGATGATGGATGATGGGATGGAGTTTGAGGGAAAGGGAGGATGGAGGGATGGAAATGGGGGGAAATGAAATGGATGGAGGGGATGGAATGGATGGGATGGACGGATGGGATGGATGGACGGATGGAGGATGGGAAACGGATGGGAGGTGGGGGGATGGATGAATGGGGGGATGGGATGAGGGTTTGGATGGATGGATGGATGATGGATGATGGATGGATGATGGATGGTTTATGGAGGGGATGATGGATGGATAAGGGATGGATGGATGGAGGAAATGGATGGATGGATGAAAGGGGTGGTAAATGGATTGGATGGATGGATGGTTTTATGGATGATGGATGGATGATGGGATGGATGGAGGAAGGGATGGATTGGTTTAATGGATGGAATTAAATGGAGGGAGGGATGGATGGATGGATGGATGGATTGGATGGAGGATGATGGGGAGGATGAATTTGGATGGAGGATGGAGGGGATGGAAAAATGGATGGATGGTTTGGATGGATGATGGATGGACGGATGGGAATGGATGGAATGGATGGATGGGGGGAAATGAAGGGAGGGTGGATGGTTTTAATGGGGGGGAATGGATTGGATTGATGGATGGATGGTTTGGAGGATAAGGGCCTGGATGGATGGTTTTGGAGGGATTGAAGGGATGGAGGACGGATGGAATGGGAGGGATGGATGAATGGGGGGAAATGAAGGGAAATTGGATGGAGGGGTTTATGGATTGGATGGAGGAGGATGGACGGATGGAATGGATGGATGGATGGATGGTGGTGGATGGGGGAAAAGGGATGGACCGGGGGATGGAATGGATGGATGGTTTGGATGGAGGATGGATGGGAATGGATGGTTTGGAAGGGATGGGATGGATGTTTGGGGGGATGATGGATGATGGATGGATGATGGGGGGGATGGATGGAAAGGATGGGATGGATGGGGGAATGGATGATGGTTTGGCGGATAATGGATGGATGGATGATGGGGATGACGGATTGGATGGATGGAGGATGAATGGATGGACGGAGGATGGATGGTATGGAGGATGGAGGAGGGAAATGGATGGGAGGGATGGATGGATAAATGGGGGATGGATGGAGGGATGGATGGTTTGCCCCGGATGGATAGGGAAATGAAGGGGATGGAGGGAGGATGATGGATGGGAATGGATGAGGGAATGGGTTTGGATGATGGATGTGGATGGATGGAGGTTTATGGATGATGGATGGATGGATGATGGATGGATGGAGGATGGACGGATGGATGGATGGATGAATGGATGGATGGACGGATGAATGGATGGATGGACGGGATGGAAGGGGATGGATTGGATGGAGGATGAATGGGTGGATGAAATGGATATGGGATGGATGGATGGATTTTATGGGATGATGGATTGGATGGACGGATGGAGGGATTGGATGGATGGATGGATGGAGGGAGGAAAGGATGAATGGATGGACTGAATGGATGGATTGGGGATGGGTGTGGCAAAAGGGAATGGATGGAATTTTTTGGATGGATGGATGAGGGGAAGGGGATGGAGGATGGGGAAGGGGGAAATGAATGGATGGATGGGAGGGAAGGGGAGGGAAATGGATGGATGGTGGTTTAAATGGAGGGATGGGATGGATATGGATTTGGATGGATGGATTGATGGAGGATGGATGGATGGACGGGGGAATGGATGGAGGATGGATTGGAGGGAATGGGATGGATGGATGGATGAATGGATGGTGATGGATGGATGATGGAGAGGGAAAGGGCAAATGGATGGAGGGGAGGAATGATGATGGATGGATGGAGGATGGATGGATGGATGAATGGGGGAGGGATGGATGGTTTGGAGGGGGGTGGATTAAATGGATGGATGGAGGATGAATGGATGGGATGGGGGAAAGGGGGATGAAGGATGTGGTGGATTGGTTTATGGAGGGATAAGGGATGGATGGAAGGATGAATGGATGGTGAGGATGGGATGGGAAAATGGATGGGAGATGAATGGATGGATGGAATGATGGATGGATGATGGATGAAGGGGTGGATGAATGGAGGGGTTTGGATGGATGGTTTATGGATGATGGGAGGAGGATGGACGGAGGAAGGGGATGGATGGAGGGAGGGGGAAAATGGATGGAATGGATGGATGGGAAGATGGATGGAGGGAGGTAAATGGATGGAAATGATGGATGGAATGGAGGTTTGATGGAGGATGATGGATTGATGGAGGTTGAATGGATGGATGGAGGATGGGGATGGGATGGGTTTAAATGGATGGATGGAGGATGAATGGATGGATGGAGGGATGAATGGATGGATACGGGGATGGAATGATGGATGGATGGATGAGGGTTTTATGGTGATGGGGGAATGGAGGGAGGATGGAGGGATGGATGTGGATGGATGGATGGATGGATTGATGGATGATGATGGATGATTGATGGATGGATGGATGGAAAGGGGGATGGAGATGGATGGGATGGTAGGATGGATGGATGGGAGGATGGAATGGATGGAGGATGGATGGGATGAAGGATGGTGGGGGATGGATGGATGATGGATGGAGGATGGTTTGGGGATGGATGATGGATGGGGGATGGTTTGGTTTGATGGATGATATGGAGGGATGGATGGATGGAGGGATGGTTTGGAAGGGATGGAGGATGGAGGATGGAATGGAGGGATGGATGGATGGGTTTGGAGGGGATGTAGGGGGGATGGAGGGAGGATGGATGGGAGGATGTTTGGAGGGAGGGAAATGAATGGATGGATGGAGGATAAGGATGGATGGATGGATGAAGGGGGATGGGATGATTGGTGGATGTTTTATGGATGATGGATGGGGGGGATGGATGGGATGGATGGATGGGGGAGGGTTTGGGGGAGGATAAGGGATGGGGATGGATGGTTTAATGGAGGAGGATGGATGGATGGATGGGATGGATGGATGATGGGATGGATGATGGAGATGGATGATGGATGGATGATGGATATGGGTTTGGTGGATGGATGATGGATGGATGGGAAATGTATGGGGGGGATGGAGGATGGATGGAGGGAGGATGGAAGGGATGGCGGATTGTTTATTGATGGAGGATGGATGATGGAGGGATGGAATTTTTTGGATGAATGGATGGATGATGGATGGATGGATGATGGTGGATTGGGATGGATGATGGATTGGATGATGGATGGATGGATGATGGATGGATGGATGGATGATGGATGGATGGTGGATGAGGATGGATGGGATGGATGATGGAGGGATGGGATGATGGAAATGATGGATGGAGATGATGGGGGTTTTAAATGGATGGATGGATGGATGATGGATGGATGGATGGATGATGGATGGATGATGGATGATGGATGATTGGATGGATGATGGATGATGGATGGATGGATGGATGATGATGGATGGATGATGGATGATGGATGGATGATGGATGGATGGTTTATGGATGGATGGATGGATGATGGATGGATGGATGATGGATGGATGGATGGATGATGGATGGATGATCGATGGATGATGGATGGATGGATGATGGATGATGGATGATGGATGATGGATGGATGATGGATGATGGATGATGGATGGATGATGGATGGATGATGGATGATGGATGGATGGTTTATGGATGGATGGATGGATGATGGATGGAGGATGGATGATGGATGGATGATGGATGATGGATGGATGAATGGATGATGGATGGATGGATGGATGAGGTGATGGGGGTGATGATGGATGGATGATGGATGATGGATGGATGATGGATGGATGGTTTATGGATGGATGGATGGATGATGGATGGATGGATGATGGATGGATGGTTTATGGATGGATGGATGGATGATGGATGGATGATGGATGGATGATGGATGGTTTAACTTGTTTTAAAGTTTTCTTATTTTTCATCATTTGTTCCTAGGATTTATTTAAATCTGTTATTATTTTTCAGTGACAACCTAAACCATCATCAGTATAATTTCCATAAAAATTTGGGAACATTTTTACCTTCATTGATTATTTTTTTACTCTTTTACATCATTTCTTTAATTTATTATTTTTCTTCTATTGTAAAATAAATTGATTACATCTTTCTGTGCTAAATAAGACGATCTAAAGGAGAAAAACATGAAATCAGTTAAATCCATTTTTCCAATAAGATGCTTTGATCTCAGATTTTATTAATTAACTTTATTATATTTAACTTTATTTTTTCTAACTGCAGAAATGACAAAAATTGATTTTAAGTTACATAATTTCTCAGAATCATAGAAGTTTACAGATAAAATCTGTTTTTTTCTGATCATAAATTGTTGGTGTCACCGAGTGAAATGAATATTTGGACCTTTCACAGTGTTGACGGGTTCTGAGAAGAAAAGTACATTTTTGTAGGAATTTTTAATGTTTTGCAGCTTTTATAATGTGGAAGTCCTGACAGTTGGACCTTTATTCAGAACCAAAACAAACTGAAACTCATCTAAACTTTTTGGGTTTTTCCAACCCTGAATCCTCATTAGATCAGAATTTATTAGAACTGATGCATTTGACCTCCGGATCTGGACTGAACAGGACTAACTGCTGGTTTCTGTTGGTTCCAGATGCCTTTGTGAACAGCCAAGAGTGGACTCTCAGCCGGACGGTACCAGAACTGAAAGTGGTGAGTTCACTGATTCCATGTATGTTCAAATCTGTTCATTGGGTTCAGAAGTAACCGGTTCCTTCTGCCTCCCCTCAGGGCATTGTGGGTAATCTGGCCAGCGGTAAGTCGGCGCTGGTCCACCGGTACCTGACAGGAACGTACGTCCAGGAAGAGTCTCCTGAAGGTGAGAAAGGTTCTGGTGTCAGGTTGGATCTTCTGTCCAGTTGTACCTCCCAGGCTTTAGTTAAGATTAACTAAAGGAAACCGGATCCTGTCAGAATAATGTTTAGAACTGAGCCCAGATTTGCGGCTGGAGTTTTACATGATGCACCAGTACCCCACAGCATGATGCTGCCTCCACCGTGCTTCTTTTCTGAAACCTCCAAGCATCAATCGTCCTCTGCTCTGACCACCAAATGTCTCCAGAAGGTATCAGGTTGGTCCATGATCAGCTTCAGCTGCACATGAAGCTGACTTCTGCTTTCTTCAGGAACTCATCATACAATGACCCCTAATGGTCCAAATGGCTGCAAGTAATGAGGAAGTGTTGGATCCAGCAGACAGACTCAGATTTCTGACAGTATTGGACCATGAAGAGACTGAAAAATGGTCCTTCATTCAGTTTTCTTCTGACGTTGAGCTTTTTAATCATTTTCCAGACTCTTAAAGTGAGATCTTCTTTTAGTTGCTTGTTTTCATAGCTTCATACTGCAGAATAACTGCAGAAAAGACTGAAATGTTCTGATGTTGGATAAATCTGCAGCGTTGACCAAAGAAACTGATGTTTCTGAAGCTTCAGCACCAGAACCAACATGAAAACCTTCCCTGGTTCAGATCTGAGGAACTGGAGCCGCAGCTGATTAACCCTCCTTGACCTCAATGTGTGTTTAAAGGCCTGGAAACCTTCAAACGCTGTTTGTTTAGAAAGAAAGCTGTTGTGATGTGTGGACCCACCCGGAGCCGGCCCACAGACCGTTTCAGGCTGCAGGAGGAACCGGGAGAGCTGCTTAACATCTTTGGTTTGGGGTGATCTGCTCTGCAGACCGGTCCAAATAAGAGGAAATCTTTCCTGCATGAAGAAGTTGTAACAGCAATGTTCGTTGATCCAGTGATTTGGTTCTGCTGGCCGTTAAGGAAGCAGCGGTTCTGCTCCAGTTAAACACGCAACAAATAAGCGTCTGAGAAATAAAAGCTGCTGAGAGGGAAGAAAGTTCAGCAGGAAGCAAATTCCTCACATCTAAAAATATGCCGCCGCCTGGATTCCCATGGCGGCTGATTTGGAGTTGGTGGCCTGCGAGCGGCACCACTGGACCACAAACCAGAACTATTCTTAATCTGGAGAACATAATAAGCACACAAGAAGCTGCTGAGCTGTTAGTGGAGCTGCAGCCCGGTCAGTTGGGTGTCTACCTGCCCTGTGGTGCGTTTAGGGCCCCTCAGACAAAGCTTCAGTGGTTCAGGCGAAGCAGAGCTTTTAACAGCAACACATGGGATCCATTAGAGGGAGACGGAGTTCTGGTTGGGAAACCACCCGCTGCTCAAACTGGTGCTGCGGTTTTAACTCGAGCTGCATTCAGGGATTCTGTTGTTTTAGTGGCAGCAGGGGAGGAACAGAGACGACGGGTTACTCTCAGGTTTCCATCCATGCAGCTCAGGATGTTCCTCCAAGAGAACCTCTTATTTTACTTCTAATGGGTCCCATGTACATGCACAGTTCTATGTGACTGCAGAACCACATCATCATCCCTCCACCCTCATGCCCAACAGATTGAAAGGAGTTGGTCTCTTAAAAAAATTTGATCTTCATAGTTCTGGTTTGTGGTGCTGACTCAGCTTCATGTCGGATCAGTCCTAAAAGCAGGGTTCCTGTGATCATTCTCCAGTTCTGGTAAAATGTTGGATTTTTCTAAAGGACACATGAAACACATAAAAGGGAGGGTTGTTTTAAGATTACAACCATATGAGCAGCGTTCTGGACATTTTTCTACCAAACTTTTAACGGTGAGCTCTTATGAGCTTTCATACACAGCTTTCATGTTACACTGAGGTGAGACTGAGGGTAGACCTATTATTGAGATGCAGATTAGCAGATTAGGAAACCCTGATTGTTTCACAGCAGAAACCATCTGAAACAGAGGTAACAACACTCATTGTGGGCCTGTCAAACTGACAGTTCCCATGTGAGTGAGAGATCAGGTGGTCAAGATAAAAAGCTGGGAATTTAAAACTATTATGAATAATTGTTTGACAGCGGTTACACTCTATAACATCTAGAAAATCACCCTAAACACACCGAAATCTGGAGCTCTAACAGGTTTCAAATGAGTTTGACCCAGAATTCCTGTTTTAATATGGCAGAACAGAGACAGGGCTTCAGCTTCTTTACAGCGGTTACACTCTATAACATCTAGAAAATCACCCTAAACTTTAGAAAAAGTTGAAACTGTGACAGGCTTTATTTAAATGAAGCAAACATTGTTGACTTCCCATTTCACCGGGGTTTTTGGTTAAAGGGGATTTTTTTTAAATCCAGGAATTAAAAGGATGCTCAGGGGTCTTTCTGATTTTTTGGGGTTTTTTTTAAATTTTCCTGAACAACGAAAGTGAAATCTGGGGGGGTTTTTCCCTTTAAACTCTTTTAACCCAAAATATTTATTTAAAGCAACATTCCACAACTGGGAGATTATCTGGAGAACCTCTAACTGTCTAATTAAAACGTGTCGAGCACCTTGTTTCTGCTGCTGGGTTCAACCAACCTTCATATCTGCTGGTCTTTATGCACTAAGGTCTCAGTTTTTACAGTTTTAAACCTCTTTATCTCCATGAGTTTCACTTGTAACTAGAGTTGGTGAATCAGTAAAATGGGATGGATCGTTTCATTCCCTAAATAAGCTGGGAGGTAAACTGGGACCCGGGCTACTGAACTAGGATCTGAAATGGTGACGATGAAAACCCAAATATCAGGATTAACAGATCCAGCCATGTTCTGGACTCAGATGCTGAAGGTGCATGTGTTCTCTGATCTCCAGCTGACTGCATATAAACCAGTTTATCTGGCTTGTATGACTCTGTCCCTGTTGGCCCAGGTTTCTGTCCTCTCTGAGGCGTCTCTGTTGGACTGTGCATGGGCTTTAACTCTTGCTGCACCTTTGATGCTGTTCTGCTTTGTGTTTCCTCTCTTCCTGCTCTCTGGGATGCTCTAATAAACTAGCTGACGTGGATGCAGGTAAATACCCGCTCTGTTGGTCCATCCATCCATCCTTTCATTCATCCATCTGATTGTTGGTGGTTCTGTCAGCAGCTCTTTGAGAACAGCTCGGTTCTGCTCTTTGGTTGCCTTTGATTCGAAAGTCAGACAAAAACACCTCGATGAGTTTATCCAAACCTTCAGTTGACCAACCAGGAAGGTCATAAGTAGTGGTTAAAATAAACCTGGAAAGAGGCACGTCTGAAACGAAGCGATAACGAACTAAAACTACAAAAGGTTTGATTTTTTTCTTAGTATTTGCTTCTTCAAAACCATTTGGCATTAAACCTTTTGTTGCTTCTGGTCGAGTAAATGATCGAGCAAGTTTGGGTAAAATGATGTTATCAGGTGGGTTACCAGTCAGGAATATGGTCAGTTCTGCAGAACCTTCAGCTGAGCTCAACCAGCTACTGCTAGCCAGCTATTAGCTCCGCCTCTTTTTGCTCATTTGGTTCGGTTTTGTCCTTTAATCTTTTCACTTCGTGTGCATAAATGCGATTAAAAACAAAGACTTCACTGATTCTGACCCAAGGTTGGGTCTCAGTAGTCACGTTTTACTTTAAAAAACCAGAAAAAAATTGGGAAAAGTTTCACCAACATTTAAATTCTTAAAAATGTTTTTTATTCGTTACTAAGGAGGACTGGCTGATGATCAGTTGGTAGAATGGGTGAAACGGCGCTCATTGGTCACTGTTCGGGTCAAACTTCAGGACCGGTTGGTTAAAACATGAGCAGCATATTTTTATCTAGCTAAACGGTGCCCCCTACAGGACATATGTAGAACAATATGTTTGATTACGTTCAAAACTAAAAAGTTAAATCTCTTCCTTCCGTAATAATAACAAAAATGTTTTCATTTCATTTATTTGATCTTCATGATAAATAAAAGACGAGCAGAGCTTTCTATTAGCGACGCATCTTTGGGTTCTGGAGAACAAGATGAGATTTAAAGCTTTTATTTGTTCAGTTTTTGTTTTTCACAGAGACTAAAGGTTTTAGTCTATATGTAACGCTTGATCAACCGAATTCTTTGTTTTTAATTCATTTCAGTGATTTTCATGTTATTCTTACAGCACCAGGTTCACAACTAATGTCATCTCAGAACACTTCGCAAGACAAACAGACCCAATTCATGTCCGGATAAATATCTAATCAAATCAGTCCAATTCTTGAAAGGTTACTCAACGGCCATCCCTGCATTGCTGTGGTGTGGAGAGACAGTATCTTTATCTAGTCCCAAAAAGGAATAAAAAGTCCTGGAAGTGTGACGCCTCACACCACGTCTCCAGTCCGTCATGTAAACTGATAAATGACGGGAGGTTCTGTGCTCACATGAAATCACGGCTGTTTGGACCGTTTTCTTCTTCCTGAACTAATTGGCTTCCTGCAACAAAGTCCTGGAAAAACAATCGTTTGTTTGGGTCAGAAAAAAGTTAGAAACTGAGTCCGAGAGGCTGTTTATGCTCTGCATGCAACCACAGAGCGATCAGAACCGGTTTCATGTCAGAATCTGAAGTTTGAGTCAAATATAGAAATCCATCATCATAATTTAAACTGGGTTCTGCTGATGTTTGTGTCCGCCAGCTGTAGGTTGGACATCTGTAAGCCTCTGATGTTTCCTTCACCAGACCTCTCTGGGTTTCCACATGATCACCATCTTGTTTATTGTTGACCCAAACAAACTGCAGTCAGGCATCAACAGAACCAAAAACCACAAGAGCTCATGTTCTGATTGGACTGCAACAAAAGCTCTTGGTTTCCACAACATCTCCAGGATGGAGCATTGTCTTCATCCTGGTTCTGAGGGATTAGCTTGTTTTAACGAACTGAGAACCTTGGATGTGACTCCTGGTCTGATTAAAACCTGACTTCTTCTACCTTTTTAACAGTTGAATGAAGTCTGCAGCGCCCCCTGCTGTCTGCAGCCACTGATGTTGTTTTTCTGATGATCTAAACATAACTGTCAGACTTTCACCCTGAATTATAAAAGCATCAATTCTAGATTGAAGGAGGGAAAGATGGCGGCCATTTTGGAATAACCCCAGAAGTCAGTTCTGGGCGAGTGTTCAGGAAGTGATGGAAAATC
The DNA here is from genome assembly GCA_036173005.1 of Crenichthys baileyi. Taxonomy (NCBI): domain Eukaryota; kingdom Metazoa; phylum Chordata; class Actinopteri; order Cyprinodontiformes; family Goodeidae; genus Crenichthys; species Crenichthys baileyi. Next base: position 99,047 of record JAHHUM010000715.1, on the reverse strand, counting down.
CACTCTGGGTGTTTCCTGGCCTCTCCTCACCACAGTCCAACCATCCACCATCATTACTGTAAGGACCCACTGATCTCAGGCTGTGCAGCTGCAGCAGAGACTCGCTCTCACTCGGATCAGCTGATCCCAGTGAGACCGACCCAAAATAAACGCATTGGATCCATTTTTAGCTCCGTCCACTTCCTGTTAGTCGTCAGGAAGAGCTGAAGGTTCCCACAGCGAGCCGCAGGGAGGAGAGCATCAGCGTGTCGTCTGGTCAGAGTTAACAAGCTTCATCCTGAAGTTAGAGCCAATCATCTAACAGGGTCGACCCACCTGATCCGATCCATTCACTCCTCTCAGCCAATCACCTCCCTCAGCTGACCAATCACATGGGCTCACCTCTGCTCTGCTCGTCTCCTGCAGGAGGACGCTTCAAGAAGGAGATCGTGGTGGACGGCCAGAGTCACCTGCTGCTCATCAGAGACGAAGGAGGCCCCCCAGAGGCTCAGGTGGGTACTGCACCCCAGCGGTCCACCCGTAAACCTGATAGATGTTCTGTTAACACGCATGAACAGTTGATAAATACATGGAGAACACCTCCAGGGGTAAACAAGGATGGAGGAGCAGATCTGGTTCCTCTGAATGAGAATGAAGGCTCCTGATGTGCGTGCCAACAGCATCCATCAGCTTGGAAGTGGGTCATGTCCACAGGTTTCCCTTCTGAACAGATCCAGGCCTGATGTGTGAGTCTAGACAGAAAGTTGTCTGCCTGCTCAATAATTCATGGTTGTTCCCTCTGGCCTCACTCTCACTCAGACGTTACATCGTTTCCAGATTCCAGACGTAGTTCTGAAGGAAAAGAGGAACCTGTTCATGACTCCATCACCTGGTTTTCTTCCACCGCTGTAGATATCTGCTCTGACTACCAGTGGAGGATTAAACTGTTTGCTTTAATTCTAATCGCTCTGTTGGACTCTGTGCAGTTTTTCTCTTTGGGTGGCCGTCACTTTTTCTTCGTCTGGAGGACAGATCCCGCGGTGTTCACTACTACCCGCCCGGGCCCCTTTTAAAGGAAAAAAACCCCCGACCTGCCCCTGGGCCCGGGTTTGGGAACCAAGGTCCCACAGAAACACTCAAACCCACACTAACATCTAGCTTTCTACATGCTGATCTTCTCACTCTCACTGGAGATGAGATGTTTATGTCTGAGGCTTTGCTGCCACCTAGTGGTGTCAGATATGCGTACAGCTAAGCTGTACTGGCTGTGACTGAGGGACATTTTTCCTCTCTTAGCTGCATAATAACACTACTTTATGCCTGTTGCATTCAGACCTCATCATGATGCTGCCACTTCTGTGCATTCCCAGTCCTATAAGGTGATAGTTGTTGTGTTTGCTACAGCTGAGCTGTGGCCTTTTATTATTTCCTTTGCTTTCATTGGTTTCTCTTCTCTTACCTGTTCAAGTTTTTGCTCCTGAAGCGTCTACAGGAGGTTACAGCATAGCTCTGAAGATCCTGATCCAGACCTCCTGTTCTTCTCCAAAGTGGTCTTCTTCAGCAGCTCTTTAAGGGTTCTGAAGCTCTCTGGAAGTTTCTCAGTTGGTTCTGCAGCGTTATGTGGTCAGAGTTGGTTGGCTTTAATCAGTCGGTCACTTTATTTATTTAAAGGTTTCACTCCAAATATGGAAACCAACGTGCTTCATATGAACACACAGAAACATAAAAAACAAACACATAAATATTAAAAGCTGCCTGAATAAAAAAAGTCCTGATTTAAGAAGACTGAGGTCAGTGGCTGAACGCAGGTGAACAGGAAGCCGGGTCCAGAGTCAGGGTGCAGCCACAGAAACAGCTCGGTTGCCACAGGAACGGCTCGGTTGCCACAGAAACGGATCGGTTGCCCCGGCATTTTTGTTCTGTCCTTGTGACCACTAATAGATGCTGATGATCTGACCCCAAAGACCTGGTCCAGTTATGAAGCTCAGTAACTCAGACAGACAAGGAGAGGCAAGGCTGCTAACAGAACATCGGCTATCATTTAACAAATGATAAATGTTTAAAATCTGTTCTAGAACAGACTCACATATTGGTCCGGGACTGGACTGAACCTGAGTAGAAACTCTGAGAGACCTTCAGAACGTCTGGACATCTGCTGATGAAGAACACTTTTCCAGGTCCTAGAAAAGTCCAAATCACAGGAGGGAAAACAGAACCAAACATTGTCTGTGTGGTAGAGCTTTTATTTCTGGGTCCTCTCAAGTTCCAGCTTTTATTTTGACAATCAGGAAAAGCATCCACCAGCAGAGGGCACCAGAGCACCACAGAAAGATGTTTTCCTCCCTGTTTGGTTTGACTCAGCACAGCTATGAGGGAACATCTGATCTGGATGCTTCTGTGGTGCAGCTTCCATCAGCTTATATTAACTGATTCTCTTGTTTCTGTCAGACGCCATCAGCTCCACCAACCCCCGGGTGATCGACGACAGCCGTGCCAGGAAGCTTTCCAACGACCTCAAACGCTGCACCTACTATGAAACCTGCGCCACCTACGGCCTCAACGTGGAGCGAGTCTTTCAGGACGGTAAGAACCCGTGGACACAGCGTGCAACGTGGAAACCAGTCCTCTGGGAAGGTGACATTCCCAGTCATCAGTGTTGGTCGGCCAGAGCCATTCGGCCGCTCTTAATCACACGTCAATTAAGAATTAAATGGACCCGCTCGGCTATTTAGCTCCGACCGAACTGCAATTAAGTTTTATCATAGCAAGTAAAGAGGGAGGGGGGGAGAGTTCCCAACGGGATTAATAAAAGGCTTGGACATTAAGAGGGGGGAGGGAGGGTGAGGACCAAAGTGACCGCAGTCATCAACGTCCTCACTGACCCGGACACGTACTTGGATTATAGTTCTGTCCAAAACTTCTGACCCAGTCACCATGTGGCCGTGTTTTCCTCCAAGCAGCCAGACGTTCCTGTTAAAGCTGGCTTAAAACCTCTTTGACCTTTACCATCAGCAGCACAGCTATGGTAGACAGAGGTCGGATTACCTGGTCACTGCCTGCTGAAGTACCAGTGGTAATAATAGTAGTTGTAGTAGTTAAAGACACATTACTGTTCTAGTAGTACTAGTTACCAGCTGCAGTATCAGTAAGTAGTTTCCATTAACGCTGGAGAAGATGACTGCTTCATAGGGCAGATCTCCCTCTTCCAACACTGTCTGTAGCAGTCAGACCACATCATGATGCTGCCATCACCGTGCTTTATCATAATATTCACCTGAACTGTTGCATCCTGGATGTTTGTCCTCAGTCCCTGCTGGTAGTGTTCATGCAGACTGAATGTGTGCAGTGCTTTACTACACGCAGCAACAGAAACAATAGAAGGAAGGAAATATTTAGGATAGTAGACGCTGCTGCTCATGTTTTACACTCTGAGAGCACATTAATGAGGAACGGAGCAGCAGAGATGTTAATGAAGCTGAGGTGGCTGGTCGTCGGCCCGGCGGAGGGTTAACGACTGTAATTAGTGACAAATGGACGACACAGAGGTTAATTAGCAGTTCAGCAGCGAGTCTCCATCCTCCTAGGAGAAGCTCTCATTTACAGTTTGTGGTTTTAACTGTTTTTGCTGCTAAACGTTTCATTTCTGATGCATTTACAGTTAAATGAAACCAAATCAGGCAGGTAGGTGTCATTAAGTTTCCTCTGCTAGCGACAGCAGCATCTGACCTCTCTGAATTTACCAAATTCAAAGCTTTGATTTTTGTCTGTTTTACACAATGTGGTAATTATGATTTTTAATTTCTGAAAGATAAAGATCTGCGTTTTGCCTTTTGTTAGATATCATGGAGCCTCTTAATGCTGGTAATCCGATTGTGAAGTTGTAAATTATTTTAAAAACATTATTGTTAAATTTTTGTTGTTAAAATAAAGTTTAGTTAGAAATCACTGCAGCAGTTCTGGCTCTGAGGACTACTTCCAGCTGCGGATTCATTCGTATTTAGAGCTGTAATGAATATATAATGAGTCTGGATGAACTGGTGTATTTGAGGTGATGGAGTATGCTGCTGTTACCCTGTTTGTCCTGTAGGGGGCAGCACTGCACCACAGCAGTCAGGTTTGTGCAACGTAAAGTGAATCAGTGCAGATCTGTGTGAGCGCTGAGCCTCAGGAGGAACATCTCCACACTAAACGCCGCCTTATTATCCTCTTAATTATTCCACTGTGTGTGTTTCTGAGTGGCCAACTGTGTGTGTGTGTGTGTGTGTGTGTGTCTTGTTGCCTCCTTGTATTTCTCTCATCATTATCTCACATTAATCAGTTTTCTAATCATCCAGCAGAACGAAGAGTTGAATTATCTGAGGGTCTGAGTGGGTCTCTGTGGGCCTGAGTGGGTCTCTGCAGGTCTGAGTGGGTCTCTTTGGGCCTGAGTGGGTCTCTGTGGGCCTGAGTGGGTCTCTGAGGGCCTGAGTGGGTCTCTGCGGGTCTGAGTGGGTCTCTGCGGGTCTGAGTGGGTCTCTGCGGGCCTGAGTGGGTCTCTGCGGGCCTGAGTGGGTCTCTGTGGGTCAGAGTGGGTCTCTGTGGGCTTGAGTGGGTCTCTGCGGGTCCGAGTGGGTCTCTGAGGGCCTGAGTGGGTCTCTGTGGGCCGAGGTGGGTCTCTGAGGGCCTGAGTGGGTCTCTGTGGGCCTGAGTGGGTCTCTGCGGGTCAGAGTGGGTCTCTGTGGGCTTGAGTGGGTCTCTGTGGGCCTTAGTGGGTCTGTCTGTTCTACATAAAGACAGTTTATTTCTCCTAACAGGAAGTAGGGTTGCGATGATGCTAACAAGTAATTTACAGAAACAAGATGGCTAATTGTAAAACATAATAGAAGAAGCCAACAGTTTATTTCTACATTACAGAAATAATTAGCAGCAATATCACTGAAAGACTGGATGAATTATTCCTTCTGACCTCCTTGTCCTCCTTTAGTAGAGGACAAGGAGGTCAGAAGGAAGTCCAGGTCTTGTCTAACTTCCCTCCAGCTGCCAGGACTCAGTAAAGCTGGAATCTCACTCTTTTCTGCCTAGCTGTTTGTTGGAATATTTAAGATGTTGTGTTATGTGGGTCTAAACATCAGCAAATGAAGGACACTGGGTGAAATATTGAGTCCTACCCCGTTCCTAAAGTATGTGCGTCCCTCCTGTTTCAATAGTGCATGTGAGCTGGGATCAGTTGTGGAATTCAGTGTTCTGCTGGGTCAGGATGGGTGACTTACTTTGTGGTGCTGTGAGTGCCCCATGTGGTGATGTAATTATTATCTGAATTAATCAGAGAGCAGGTCTGTAGTTTCATGGATCCGTGAACATTTTGCCCAGTTTAGCTTGGTTTTATCTCTGTTTTTGTGTTTGGGTAAATAAAACAATTACTGTTATTAACAGACTTTGCCCTGATGCAGAAGGACTGAGCCTCCGGTTCTGATTGATTGTGTCTACATTCATATTTATCATCAATCGTGAGATTTCTGCAGACAGATTGGTCCTGAATATCTGATTTAAACAGCATTTTGTAAATGTTTGTCGATTGGGAATGAAATCACAATTTATGATCAAGCAGAGCCGTGTGTGTAAACGTGTATCTATGATGTTCTCATATTTCTGTGACCTTCAGCGATCGATCAGTTGATGGCGGTCGCTGTGAGGGGGCGGGGCTTCAATAGCAGCTGGATAATGATGGCAAAGTGCAGAAACGCTGATTCTGTCTGATCTGAGCGGCCAGCTGTGTGTGTGTGTTACAGCAAAGTGTGTATCAGTGGCTGACTGCAGGATCTGGAGTTCACAGCATCAGGCTGGTACAGAGGACGGAGACCATTTAGGCTTTTAGAAGCCAACTTTAGGATCTTCTCATGTCTGCGAGGACCAGTTAATGGACAGGCAGCAGCATTTTGAACAAGCTGAAGACATGAAGGGTTGCCTGACTGACGCCAGCATGGAGGTCATTGCAATGGTCAAGAAGAGTTGAGATAAAGGTCGTGCCTCGACAAAACTGGCTTCAGTTTTGCTGTTTGTCTCAACTGGAGGAAACCTGTCTGCAAAACAGAGCTGATCTGGTTATTAACTTTAAAACTCGAGTCTATAACTACTCCCACATGTCTCAGGCAACATGAATTAATAAGCAGGTTGCTAGAGGCACTATGAGGCCTGAATATAATATCTTCAGTTTTACTTTCATCGAAGCTCAAAAACTTTAGACCCATCCAAGCTTTGACATCTTCAAGGCAACTTAGCAGGAGCTGGATGACTAGAGGTTGGAGGCAGGTAAGGAGATGCCATGTTTTCTAAGAATGGGCCCCATAGGGAGCAGGTATAAAGAAGAGGACCAAGAACTGAACCCTGAGGAACCCCGTAAGAAAGAGGAGCTGAGGTGGACAGAAAATGTTCAACATTAACACTAAACGTTCTGCAGTGCTGCACCTTTAACCCCCACCCAGTGGTCCAAACGAGAGATAAGAATGGTGTGGTCCACAGTGTCAGACTCTGCAGTGAGATCTAAAAGTACAAGAATCAGAGAGCTTCCAGAGTGGTTTTCTAGAGGGACGTCATCAAGAGCCTTTAACGGCGCTGCTTCAGTACAGTGAAAATGTTTGAAACCAGACTGGAAACTCCCACAATGCCTCAGTGCCCAAAACGCATTCAGTGGGGTAAAACTGTTTTCCTCCAATGTTTTAGAAAGAGACGAGAGGTAGGAGATCGGTCTAGAGATGAGCAAACTGACGGGTCAGGACCGGGTTCTATCAAAGGATCTGGGTCCGTTCTGGAAGTATTACTATGTATATTAGCAAGGACTGTCTGCAGTCTCTCTGTCCTTTTACCGTTAGTCCTCAGTGTCTCTGGTGTGTGTGAGTGTGTGTGTGAGAGAGAGATCTGTCCTAATGTGAAGTGAAGTCAAGTTGGGGGGGCAGGGAGACTGACCTCTGTGTGAGGGATTCAGGGGGGTGGCAGCAACGTGCTCTCTCGTCCATCAGCGCACTAATTTAATTAGCTTAATTACACCGACATGAACCTCTTCTGTCTCTCTCACACACACACACACACACACACACACACACGCAGGCAGCTCCTCTTCTTTATAATCCGTGTCAGAGTGCAGACTCTGGATGCCTCGTTAGCGCTCATTAATGAGCTATAATGACCACACATGCATAAATACAGCCGAAAAGTCACCAAATAATCTCATGCAGTGTGTACATATTCACAAATACTACTGACGATACACAGTATGTATGTACAGCATATGTATCGTAGTAGTCAGAGGATGTAGACTAGCTGTGTAAGACACTCCTAAAGGTTTCTATTTAACATGTTGTCTCCAGTTTACTCAAAGACGTCTAACCTCATGTCTTTACCAGTTAAAATGTTTATTTCTGTTAAGTTCAGTGTGTTGTGTGGTATTTCTGTGTATATTATTTATTTCATTAATGTCGTCTGAAGTAAAATTTTTATGTAAAAAGGGCTGCAGTCCCCCGTTAACCTTTAAATTGATTTTCATTTAATCTTTTTTAATTGGCTGTAAATAAGAACAGTTTTTTAACATTGAAAGGATGATTTTTAAATGTACGAACGGGAAAACAAAGGGCCCCAGTTTTTGGGGGCCCTGTGGTTACCAAAAAACTGTTTCAGGCAAAACATAATGACCCCAGAACTGTCAGTGGACCTTTTAGGAAGAAGACATGATAGCATGTTAAAGCAGCTCCATGCTGTCATTCATTAGGTTGTCACCACCCTGTAGAGGAACAACTGGTACCAGTAACCAAATGATTTCATTCTTCCTATAAACCCATGCTTATCAAACAGTAAGAGAAGAACCCATTAGAACTGGGCCCAGCATTCAGTCCTGCAGAACACTTTTCTGTATTTAATGTTCTTTGTTTCTTTTTATGATTATTTTATCATTTTTCTCAGCTCTTCTGTATTTTTTAACACTGGTGGTCCAGTTTGGTGCCGTCCAGCTGCTTCGGACCGGACCAACACAGTATCTTTGATGGGTTTGATCCTCTCCCTGTAAAGTAAACCAGATTTGCTGCAAACAGTCGACCTGCTGCATCTCCACAGTTAAAGAGAGAAGAGTGACGCGCTGCAGTGTCCGCCTCCCCCCTCGGTCCGCCTCACCCCCCTCTCCGCCTCACCTCACCCCCCCCTCCCCCCCCTTGCCACCTCACCCCCCGTCCCCTCACCCCCCGTCCGCCTCACCCCTCTGTCTGCTCACCCCCCGGGCCCCCTCACCCTTGCCCACCCCCCCCCCCCTCTGCCGCCTCACCCCTCGGTCCGCCTCCCCCCTCTGCCGCCTCACCCCTCGTTCCCTCACCCCTCTGTCCCCTCACCCCTCGTCCCCCCTACCCCTCCGCCTAAACCCTCGGTCCGCCTCACCCCTCTGTCCCCCTCCCCCCTCGCCGCCTCACCCCTCGGGCCCCCCACCCCTCGGTCCGCCTCCCCCCTCGGTCCCCTCACCCCTCTGTCCCCCCACCCCTGGGGGTCCGCCTCACCCCTCTGTCCGCCTCACCCCTCGTCCCCCTCACCCCTCGTCCGCCTCCCCCTCCCCCCGCCCCCTCCCCCTGGGTCCCCCTAAACCCCCTGCCGCCTCACCCCTCTGTCCGCCCACCCCTCTCCGCCTCACCCCCGGTCCCCTCACCCCTCTGTCCGCCTCCCCCCCTCTGTCCGCCCCCCCCTCGGCCCCCTCACCCCTCTGTTGCCCCCCCCCCTCTGCCCGCCTCACCCCTCTCCCCCCTCCCCCCTCGGTCCCCCCTCACCCTCTGTCCGCCCACCCCTCTGTCCGCCCCCCCCTCTCGCCTCACCCCTCTGTCCCCCTCACCCCTCTCCCCCCTACCCCTCTGCCCCCCTCCCCCCCTCTGTCCGCCCTCCCCCTCTCCCCTCACCCCCTCTGTCCCCCCTCACCCCTCGGTCCCCCCCTCACCCCTCTCCCCTCACCCTCTGTCCGCCTCCCCCCTCTCCGCCTACCCCTCTGTCCCCGTCTCACCCCTCTGTCCGCCTCACCCCTCTCCGCCTCACCCCTCTGTCCGCTACCTCACCCCTCTGGTCCGCCTCACCCCTCTGTCCGCCTCACCCCTCTGTCCGCCTCACCCCTCTGTCTGCCTCACCCCTCGGTCCGCCTCACCCCTCTGTCCGCCTCACCCCTCTGTCCCGCCTCACCCCTCTGCCGCCTCACCCTCGGTCCGCCTCCCCTCGTCCGCCTCACCCTCTGTCCGCCTCACCCCTCGGCCGCCTCACCCCTCGAGTCCGCCTCCCCCCTCGTCGCCTCACCCCTCTGTCCGCCTCACCCCTCGGTCCGCCCTCACCCCTCTGTCCGCCCGCCTCACCCCTCTGTCCGCCTCACCCCTCTGTCCGCCTCACCCCTCTCCGCCTCACCCCTCGGTCCGCCTCACCCCTCTGTCCGCCTCACCCTCTGTCCGCCTCACCCCTCTCCGCCTCACCCCTCGTCCACCTCACCCCTCTGTCCTCCTCACCCCTCTGTCCCCTCACCCCTCTCCGCCTCACCCCTCTGTCCCACTCACCCCTCTGTCCGCCTCCCCCCTCGGTCCGCCTCACCCCTCTGTCCGCCTCACCCCTCTGTCCGCCTCACCCCTCTCCGCCTCACCCCTCTGTCCGCCTCACCCCTCTGTCCGCCTCACCCCTCTGTCCGCCTCACCCTCTCCGCCTCACCCCTCTCCGCCTCACCCCTCTGTCCGCCTCACCCCTCTCCGCCTCACCCCTCTGTCCGCCTCACCCCTCTGGTCCGCCTCACCCCTCTCCGCCTCACCCCTCTGTCCGCCTCACCCCTCGGTCCGCCTCACCCCTCTCCGCCTCACCCCTCTGTCCGCCTCACCCCTCTCGCCTCACCCCTCTGTCCGCCTCACCCCTCTGTCCGCCTCACCCCTCTCCGCCTCACCCCTCTGTCCGCCTCACCCCTCGGTCCGCCTCACCCCTCTCCGCCTCACCCCTCTGTCCGCCTCACCCCTCTCCGCCTCACCCCTCTGTCCGCCTCACCCTCTGTCCGCCTCACCCCTCTCCGCCTCACCCCTCTGTCCGCCTCACCCTCGGTCCGCCTCACCCTCGGTCCGCCTCACCCCTCGGTCCGCCTCACCCCTCTCCGCCTCACCCCCTCGTCCGCCTCACCCCTCTGTCCGCCTCACCCCTCTGGTCCGCCTCACCCCTCTCCGCCTCACCCCTCGTCCGCCTCACCCTCGGTCCGCCTCACCCCTCGGTCCGCCTCACCCTCTGTCCGCCTCACCTCCCCACCCCTCGGTCCGCCTCACACCCTCTGTCCGCCTCACCCCTCGTCCGCCTCACCCCTCGGTCCGCCTCACCCCTCTGTCCGCCTCACCCCTCTCCGCCTCACCCCTCTGTCCGCCTCACCCCTGGTCCGCCTCACCCCTCGGTCCGCCTCACCCCTCGTCCGCCTCACCCCTCTCCGCCTCACCCCTCTGTCCGCCTCACCCCTCTGTCCGCCTCACCCCTCGGTCCGCCTCACCCCTCGGTCCGCCTCACCCCTCTGTCCGCCTCACCCCTCGGTCCGCCTCACCCCTCGGTCCGCCTCACCCCTCGGTCCGCCTCACCCCTCTGTCCGCCTCACCCCTCTCCGCCTCACCCAGGCGGTGCAGCCCTGTCATAAATCTGACCAGAGGGGAGACGGTCCATTAGGAGGAATGGCAGCTCCTCAGAGCAGAACTGAGATTGATGGATAAAGTTAAATTGTATTAACCATGTAGTTTAAATATTTAGCACAACCTTATCATAACTGTTCTTAACTCTTAGAGTAAAATACAACCTGCCAGGTGCAGGAAGGACGACTAACAGAGCTGGAATCTCATCCAGGCTGAGCTTCACCACCGTCTGATCCTCACTGGGAATCTGTCAGGCTCAGCGATGATTCTTTGATCGCTCGCCTCCTTTCATTGTCTGTTTTTGTTCTGAACAACCTCACAATGCCGCAGAGGGTTCTTTAAAGACCTCAGAGGTTCGTCTCTCTTCTCGCTGCCCTTGGCTCAGCCCTGTGTCACCTGGAGGTAAATGTTTACGACTGGCTCCTCATTAACGAAGCCGAGGGCTTTAACGAGCCCAATTAAAACAATGGCTTCATCTGTGGGAGCATGAAACGGGCCAGTGTTTATTGGAACTGAGATAATGGAGTCTCTAAAGTCCTGACTCTCTCCTGCTTCCAGTCCTCACACGTCACTACAAGCTTTGGTTTGACCTGCAGGAACCGGACTTCGGTGTTATTACTGCATCTGTTAACCAGAATTTTCCAGTTGACCCAAAACATGTAACATTTGGCAGAGATTTGGGGTTCAGATTTATTAGTAAAGGAGAAATTGTAGACGATAATGAGGACAAAAAGCGACTTTATATTAAATAATTTATTGGTTTTTAAAATATGGATTTATTGTTTTTAAACTATATTCTCTGGAGTGGCCAGAAGGGGGCAGTGGCTCCTTTAAGAAGTCACTAATTATGAAAAGTTAAAAGTTTGGACTTGGTTTCTGTTCAGTAAATTATGACGAAGTTTACGATAAAATGATGAATAATTGCATATAAAAGCCGAGCAATAGAGACCAATCAGACCAGCTAAACACTGTAGAACCATCTTTGTGTTTGTTTGGGACCTCTATGAAACCTGATCCAACTGGTTTCCTTTCAAACATGAACGACAACCATGAAACTAATAAATGTAGAAATATTTAGATACTTGGTTTAACTAGATGTGTTTATTTAACCATAGCTGACAACAGCTGGTTAGTTAGTCAGGCTATCTGCTCATGTAGCTTCATACAGTCAGCTGCTAGTTACCTTAATGAGACCAGTGCCTGCACTGACCTGGTTTCCTGTCTGCTTTTTCTTTAAAAACAGCTGAGGGTTTATCTGTTGTCTTCAGCCAGCTGGCCTGCAGTGTGCAGAAAGGGTTTTTTGCTGTAATGTTTTATTGCTGGGAGGATTGAGCAGTTTCAGGTTGGATGATGTGGTGATAGTCTGCAGTGAGACAGGAAGCCAGAACGAGGAGATCTGTGGTCTTAAGACCTACCACCTGAGCCTGAACTCTGACCTTTCCTTCAGGACCATCACGCTGGTTCAGATCTGTCCAGGTTTAAAGCTCCAGCAGATCCTCCAGCAGGTTTTACAGCCATTAAATCTGTGAACTGGGAAAAAACAGTTACATTGAAATAAAACAGGTCCTGATGATGCTCCTCAGAACAAACTGGACCTGGACTCTGGAGCCTTTCGGAGACGCCTCTGCAGAACCACATGTCTGATGGTCTGTTGTCCCGCCCTAACTGTGTGGTTCTGTGTTTCTTTGCTGCAGTGGCCCAGAAGATCGTGGCCATCAGGAAGAAGCAGCAGCTCTCCATCGGACCCTGCAAGTCGCTCCCGAACTCCCCGAGTCACTCGTCTGTCTGTGCAGCGCCGGTCTCAGCCGTCCACGTCAGCCAGGTCCCACTTTATGTTTGATTTTATGGTAGATGTTCGGCCCGGAGTTAGAAGTCCGTCCCTCATCTGAGACGTCCCTCAGCACCGTTCAGATCCAGAGTCCAGAACTTCTCTGGATCCTTTCACAGGGTCTGCTCAAAGATTTCCAGAATCATTCATCTGATTGTTCTCTCTTCAGCAGACGAGTAACGGCGGCGGCAGTCTGAGCGACTACTCTTCATCGGTACCGTCCACGCCGAGCACGAGCCAGAAGGAGCTCCGCATCGACGCCCCGCAGACCACCAACACCCCCACGCCCGTCAGGAAGCAGTCCAAACGGCGCTCCAACCTCTTCACGGTGAGTCACACTGAGGAGACAGAACCACGAGGAAGTCCAGGTGTTCCATTGTTCTATTCGTCTTCATGTGTCCAAAAATGGGCCTTTGGATCATGTCCAGAATATGATTTTCAGAAAAGTTCTGATATTTAAATCCCTTCTACCGGATAGAAGATGCTGTTTCTGTCTTATAAAGCCTTTAAATGGGTCCATTTTGTGTGTTCTGAACATTTCTGTCCAGGTTGTTGTTGTTCTGGATGTTTATTTTTTTAATCTGGGTTCAACAACACAACCAACACCAAAACTGTTTAATAACAGCTCTGGGTCTCAGCTGCAGATCTTCATCACTCAGATGTTGGTTCTTGGTCCGGAAAGCAGCAAATCTAGAACCTAGAACCTGCAGCTGGATTCATGAAGGAGCCGTTTGAACTCCTAAACTCCACTGCTGGAAGTTCTAGAGAAGACCCGATGTTCCTAATCAGTCTTACTGAACATAAAATCACTTTTTCTACATATAATTTTAAATATATGTAGAACCTTTTGGACCTGATCCGACTCCGCTTTGCTGCTTTGCTCCACAGTCGAGGAAGGCCAGCGATCCGGACAAAGAGAAGAAAGGTGTGGAGAACCGGGCCGACAGCATCGGCAGCGGGCGGGCCATCCCCATCAAACAGGTGAGCTGGTTTGATTCTTGGACCTTGATCAGTACCACAGAAATCACACACTTGACATGAATTAGAGCGCGGGCTCTCCCGGGTCCTGCAGCCGGATCATTAGGAGAAGCTTCCCCTCCCCTCCCTCTGTTCGTCTCCCTCCTCCTGCCTTCAAAGCCGCCTCCTCTTCCTCTGAGCCGCTGCCTTCTGAAGGAATAAAGGACCGTCTGCACGCCACCGGCACACGGCGAGCTGGACCAGCAAATCAGGCAATTACGGCGCCGCCGTCGCGGCCTCTCGAGTCCCCGCCGCGGCCTCGTTTGTAATCTGAGTGGGGGGTCATGTTCTGCGGCCGTTTAAGGAAAGGAGACGGAGGTAATAACTGGTGAATGTGTGAAAATCCTCCTTCAGCTCCCAGCGGCTTCAAACACTCCCTCCTCCTCCTCCTCCTCCTCCTCTTCTTCTTCTGTGGTGCTGCTGTTTGCATGGAGTGCTGCAGAGCCTCAGAGACTCATTATGGAGTTAATCATTTCAGATGAAACACGTCAGCTTTCATTTTGAACAACCGCAGAGCGTCTTGTTTGCTGCTTCTGCATCTGTGCAGATCAGGACCCGACCAGGGCTCGGTTCTTTTGTTTCTGTTGTTTTATGATTCAAGTTTTATTCTGTGGAGCGAAAAGAGAGCCGGAAAATGATGACAGGGATAAACAAAGGCTAATAAATTAGAAATCAGATGCTTTCTGTGTCAAATAAACCTTTAATTAATCAAATCGTTTAGCTGTAAATAAAAACAGAGAAAAAGTTCAGTATTAAATGTGGAAAACTGCCTGAAAAATTATTTACTGTCAAAGAGCTGACCCTTTCAAAATAAAAGTCTGCCCCAGCACCAAGATGCCACCAGTGCAGAGCTTGCTCAGCGTTGGCAGCCGGTGGACCAGGATCTGATCCAGATGTTGGTCTCCACCGTTAGCAGCACGTTCACACATGGTTCTGATGAAGCGCTGCTCCTCTTCACACTCCCAGCAACATCCCAGTCAGTGAGTAACCCTGACAGTTAGTTTAACACATCCAGGTTCTGTTGGGTCGGGCTTAGATGTTTATGAACAACAGAAATACAACGCTAATATCAGAACGCTTCCTCACTGATCTGGGTCCAGTTAAGGCATCTGGGTCTCCTGGTGGATTCAGATGAACAGAAAGACAGGTTGAGTTTGGGTCCTGAATCAGAACAAACCACACCACAGATGGTTCTGTACTGGTCCAATTTAAAAAGCCCACATGTGCACATAAAGCTGGACATGTGGAGATGGAGCTGTTCAGAAGGAACATCTGAAAACATCATCAAACTGATTATGGCGAAACCGTAAATGGACCCGATTCAGGTGGACCTTCCTGTTAGCTGTGGAAGCTTTGGAAGATGTTTCTGCAGGACAGTCTGGCTGAGTCATGGACCTTCTCTCCACTTCTTTCTATGATTATTATTAATGTTCCTGGTTGAGCGGCACATTTTGAAGTCGGTTTCAGTGGATCGTCAGAGAAAGCAGGGAGCTTAGAGCTCCAAACACTGAATGATGAGAAGAACCATGATGAACAGTAGGATACGTCCTCCTTTAGATCTTTAATAATGGTCCAGGTGAGAAACTTCAACCCCAAAATAAAAGCAACTCAGATGCCTCCAAACGAAACGTTCTGATCGGTTGTTTCTGATGGAGTTCTGGTTTGAACTGGAATGTGTTTCTGGGCTGAGGTCCATTTGAGACGGTTTGTGGAGAAGGTTGAGATGAGTGAAGCACCATGAACTCTGCAGCTGATGCTGCTTGGTTGAATATTGACATTCTCTCTGTTTCTGCTTTTATTTTCTGATAAATGTTGATCTAAAACTCGGCCAATCATCATCCTCCTCCTTCTTCTTCTTGTGTGTGTGTGTCCTACCCGTCGGTGTGTCTGAGCCACGTTCTGCTGCCCCTCGTCTCATTAGAGCCCCTCTCAGCGCTGCTCTCCACATCTCGAGGTCTCGGCGCCTCACTTCGCCTTTTGTTAACGGGGGAACGCCCTCGTTAGGAGAGCCGGCGCTCATTAAAACCACTCACACACACTCAGAGTCCAGAACCGGGCCGCTCTGATCATCCACTCTGACTCAATTAGACCTGTAAATGAACACAAGTACACCCTGAGACACTCCTGCATGTCGAGAACAAACCTGCTTCATGACTCCTCGCCGACATGAAGGACAAACGCCGTTTCTCCACCGTTCTGGTACCAGGACCCACACACTCAACCATCTAATTAGCATTTGTTCCGGTCCACTTTTCTTTCCAACGTTGGTTCAGTTCATTGAGGTCTTACCACGGCATTTTAATCAGGCTCCGGTGTGGACTTTGACTAGGCCAGTCCTGTGCTGTGGTTGGATCATTGTTCTGTTGATGACCTGGTTTCATTCATTCATTGCTGTGCTCATTATTACCCAGAATTCAATGTTTCTAGAGGTATCAGAAAACGCAGTGGAGTTTCAAATAGAAATGGTGACCGTGAAGGTTCTCCAGAGGCCGACTCCGTCAGATAAACCGGGTCTAGAAGCGGTGAAGATGCAGTGAGCTCAGATGATTTATGGTCTTTAGTGGCATTTAATGCAGCAGAAATGCAGGAAAAATGGCCTCCTTCTAGTTTCTGACTTTATTTTACTTTTGAATCAAAGATCTGAAGTCCACCTGAAACTAGTTCCTCCATCCCAGCTCCTACCAGGAACGGGTTGAACCTCCAGCTGGGAAGCCTGTGAGGAGTCGCCGGCTGCTTCTTCTTCTTCTGTCCTGACGTGACCTGCAGCGTGCAGCTTTGTTTACGGAGGCTGTTGACGGCGCGGGGATCCTCCGACATCTGCTCGGCGCCGCTAATTAACCGATAATTACCGCCGAGAGGCGGACCGGGGAGCTTTGAAAAGCAACAATCTGACAAATTCATTTCCTGCAGAAACAGCAGCTGAGCCGCCGGGACCGGCGCTCCTACTCTCCCTCTTTGAGCTGAACCTGGAGGACCCAAACTGGTCCCAGTGGAGTCTGGATCCATGCCAGGGAAAACAACTCTGGTGGTTCATGAAGTCAAGCCGGTTCTGATCAGGTCGGTTTAACTAAAAGCATTTCCTGAACCGGATGTTTTCTACTTCAGCTTTCATGTCAGCGTTACGATCAGTTGCTTGAGGTCAGCCGAGTCAGAACCAACCTGCTGTTTGGAAACTAGTTCAGTTCTACAAATGTTCTGCTTCTTACTGGGACAAAGTTAGTCTCAGAACTTCTTCCCTTCCAACTTCAGTCTGATGGGTTTTCTTCAGATTTTCTTCAACCAGAACATCCATCTTCATCCTCGCTGCTTCCAGAGGAATCAAACCAGTGCCTTAACTGGACCCAGTTGATTCTGGTTCTCATCTCTAGGATTTAAAACGGGTACCACCTGTTTGACCAGTCAGATCAAAGAACCAGACTCTCTGGTTCCAACAACCATCTTAAAATGAACGGCGTGTTCTTCTGGATCAGGATACGTTTATTGGCAGAACCGCTTCTAACTCCAAGCTCCCGGGTTTGTCCTCGTAATGAGATCTTCCTTCAGCACAAGATCCAGCATCTACAGTTCCTCGCCCAGAAGCAACGGTCCAAGCCGGACACACCCGTGGACCAGAAACAGGTGTCCTGGTACCGTCCGCTCCAACATTAGGACCGGTTTGAGTTGGCTCTGTTTTTATTTTGAATTAAACTGAACTTTATTGTTTTTAGTGAAGTAATTTTAGTTTCAATCATGACTTGAAACCTTTGTGGTTCTGATCAACCCGTTTATTCTCGGACCTGTTTGGACCTTCAGAACCGGATGTAACATTCAGATGTTTTAAAGAACTTTCTTCTTTTGGTTCATCTCATCGACCCGGACAGATGTCAGAAAATCCCTCCTATTAGATTTATTTCTGCTTTTTTGGGTCTCTGTTCTGATCCAGAACACCCAGATTCTTTGACCTGGACTCAGAAAATGGATCAGATCTTTCTGGATCTAAACCAGTCCAGTTCTTTTATAGAATGGTCCATTTATGTAATTGTAGTTTTTTAAACTGTAAAATCGGTTATTGACTCTGTTGGAACCAATTAAATCTGCCACTTCAGAGTCCTCCTTAGGACCAGAACCAGAACCCTGGTGTCGGACTGTTGTCACAGGGAACCCTGGTCTGCTGTCAGATCAGCAGAACTCCTGCAGATGAACGCGGACTCCGAGGCTCTGATTGGTGCGTGTAATCGGCTCTGGCCGGGTCGGCAGCCCATCTCTGGGCCGGGTGGTTTTGACAAGCCTCGTCGCCCCCCTCGGCGCCGGGCTCTTTCTGCCAGTTAAATTGGATGCTTAATTCGGGTGTTATTTACCCTGTAATTCATTAGCGTGGCGCCGCCATTGGCAGCAGGCAGGCTGTAATTTCACGCTTCGCAATAAAAGATGTCTCATAATCTGCTTCATTTAGCAGCCAAAGAATTTAATGAAATTAACTGCAGCTCTAATTAAGACGGTGAATATTAAAGACCTGCTATCAGGGCTTTAACGAGGCCCACATGATCCGCCCTCTGTCGGATTGGAAAAATATCATTTCCCTGAGAAAGGTTGTCAGCGCTCCGAGCCATTTTGGCCATGATGACATTTTTGTCATGCACACCAACCCCTCGAAATGAGATTTTTCAGGGGGGTGAAGGGTCCTTTTCAGTCGGAGGAATAATTAAAGCAAGGAACACAGGCGTCACTCAGGAAGCCTGCTTAGATCCTGCTCGTTATGAGGCGCGCCCGCCTCCGTGGAGGTGTTGCTCCGAGCTCGCCGGAGGAGTCCGGCCGCTCGTCTTGCTGTGTTTGTGTCGGACCGAGGCGAGGAAAAGGAGCCAGGGCCCAGGCTTCTTATCCACTAATGAATTAAGACTGTTGAAGGAAGGTTTGGATAATTGAGTTTCTAATTAATCACCCAGAACTCTTATCAGATAAATCAGCTCCTCTTCAGCCCCTCCTCTTCCTCCTCTTGTTGTATCTGATCCGGTCGGCGACCTGCTCCCCTGGGCTCGCCCTTCGCTGTCCTCGCCTCATCAGCGCCGACCTTGTCGTGGAGACGGATTCTGCTCGGCGGCTGCTCCTGTCTTCATGTTGTAGCTTTTCTTCTCCTGCTGTTGCTTCTGACGCCAGCTGAAAAAGCTTTTCTTTCATCAGTCCATCATCCTCTGTCAGGTCAGGAGCCTCCCGGGAGGAAGAGGAAAAGCTGCTGCTGCTGTACTCTAAATCACTTTTATTAACAGTAGAAAAGAAATTGAAGTAAGTCAGTTTCTAGCCTCATGTTGGGGAGGAATTCACAGTATTTTTATATAAATATGAACAAATCATGAAGGGTTTTGTTCATATTTCCAGCATCAAACCTAAACCAATCCTGATTTTCCCAGAAAACATCTGTTTTTTCATCTCTCTCAGAATATGTTGCTTTCTGCCTTTATACAACACTTCTAGCTGGACCTGAGGCTTCTTCTAGGTGAGCTTTGAGAACGATGGTATGGTGATGTTCCAGTCAGCAGGATCATGACGGTGATTAAAACACCAACGATGGTCAACAGGAGAACGTCTGAAGAGACGATGAAGAAGACGAGGTAGTTCTGGTCGGCCAATAAGGAGCTAGATTATTTACCTATGAAAGACCTCCACATGAAGACGTCGACTGGTGTCTGAATGTGTTTGAAAGGTTTTCAGAGGTAACCCAGTGAGATAGCTAAGCCCGGCTCTCTAAAGTTCTGTTGAGGCTACGTTTGGACAGTTATGGGTCGGGGAAAGTCTTATTTTCTGTCTATTCATTGGTCCAACAAGGAAAATGGTCGGCCAATCAGAAATGGCCATGTTTATAGAGGTCGACGGTTTGAAGGAACAGTTTTATAGACACGTTGCTCCATGTCAGCGGCTCACCTCAGCACCCATCTCCATGTGGTTCTGATTGGTCGGCTACGGGATGGGCTCGCTGGTTGGGTGGGTTCTGGGTTTAGGACTAAATGAAGATGTTAATGCTTGGTTCTATTTGTGCAGTTATCATTCAGGGATCAGAGGGTACCGCTTAAACCGGTTTCTTGACTTACTTCAAGGTAGTTTTGAATGCAGAAATTTTTATTCACTTCAACATATTTAGTGATTCTAGGGAAACTGGTCCAAATCAACTGGGTTTTATCCCAGTTATACCAACTCTAAGCTCAGGTTTGGTCCAGTGGTCATCTAAAAATCAAAGATGTTCTCTTTCCATAAACAATTTAAACTTGTTTTAAGGCTTTGATCCATTTAAAGCTCATTGTTGTATAAATTAATTGTATTTCTCAGATATTTAAATAAGAACCAGTGTAGAGAGGTCCGGTCGCCCCTTTAACAGAAGTTAGTCAGTACTTATTTCTACAAGCCTCGACAGCAAGTAACAATTTATTTTTGGTCACCCCGAAACGTTCTGGAGGAAGTCCTGGTGGAAGATGGCTCCAAAGGTTGGGAACGAAATGACCAGAACTAAAAAACTACAGATTGGTGACCAGCACCTGTAATTCTTCTTTTACCCTGAAAGTCTGTTTCTGAACAAGATGGATCAGTCAGAACCAGCAGTTCTGAGCACCTGCTGTGATGCATAACCACAGAAACGACCCGGACTTCTGTTAAGAACCTCCCAACAGAAAGACCTACAGAGCTTAAACCTTCAGCGTGTGTAGAGCAGTTTCTCCTGGACCCAACAAGCCCGTATTCTGCAGATTTGGACCTAAACTTGAGGAACATTTTAGTGGACGGTGTCAACAAAGGCCGATCAACCTTTCATCTTAATTCTTCTTTGCAGAAAGAGAAACTTATTGGAACCGGTCCAAAAGTCCAGAAACCCTGGTCTAGCTGTAAATGAGTTGATCTCTCGGTCATCGTTGCCATGGACTGAAATCAGCGCCTGGGGTCAGTAAGGTGGTGTTAAGTCAGAGAGGGCGAAACGCCACCAATCTCCTCCCTTTATCCCCTGTTTTTGTCTGGTTGGAGTGGACGTCTGTAATCAGCGCCTCACACTCCCGGCCTGTCTGAGAGGATGATGGATGACCCTGGATCGGAGCTCAGGCCGGATCAGATGGCCACCGAGCAGGAAGAATCCCTCCTTCCATTGGAGGGGCGACACCTCTAATTTAACCTCCTGATTGGAGGAGACAAAAGGACCCTCTGAGGTCTGAGGGGGCTTGTCCCCTGCTTTTCCAGAGTTATCTCCTGTGTCAGGGCTTTCAGGAGGCCTAGGAAGAGTCCATTGTCTGAGCAGAATGGGGGTGATTGAGTGATTAGCGGGTAGATTATTGTAGGTGGGGAACCTCTCAGAGAAAGTTCCTTTATCTGTGTTGTGTGATCTGCTCAATGGATGAAGGACTTTAATGGGGTTCATGTTCTTTTCCTGCCAGGGAAGAAGCTGAACGCTGGATTTCTTCAGCCCAGCTCTCTCTGTGTCCATGTTTCCATCCTCTTGTGGACAGACGTGGGACACGTGACAGCTCGGCTCTTTAATCAAAGGCCTCAGGTCCGAGGCCGTGATCATGTCCTGATGCGTCTCCTAACGAATGACTTCATCTTCCGGCTTCCCCCAAGCCTGCGACCTTTTCTTAAGCACTACCCTGCAATCCCTCACAGCGTTAGAGTGGGAACACTTTCAGGGATCCGTCTCGGAACGCCTGTCCTGCTCCTACCCCTCTGAACACAACGCGAACCCACAAACCTCACTAATGCCCTCGGACGTTTTCGGATGCCTAACAAATGACTTCATCTGCCGGCCCCCCAAGCGAGCGACCTTTTCTTAAGCACTACCTCCCAATACTTCACCGAGGCACAGAGAGTACATCTGAGGATGTATTTATCTTACATCCATCCTCCCAGGAGGGGACCTTGTGGGCCGTCACGGCTGCCGCTGCCCCTCCACCTCCTGAAGGTAAAAGAAGTGTGTCACAGAGCCCACAGAGGTGAATAATGAAAGATATTACCCATCAGGAGGGTTTCAATTAGCCTTCCTCTCACGCAAACTGATCGCTTGTCATCCTCAGGATAGATGGTGGGAATTAATCTGCTCGTGTCCTGAAAGCTTTGGGAAGAAAAGTGTTGGTTTATTTCTGTTCAGGCCTTCTTCCCTGCTCTCCGTCTCATTTTATCTCTCAGTGAACGGGTTTTATTTACGGGGAGCTCGGCTTTCAACCTTTGAGGAGATCAGGACAAAGGAACCTCGTCTGGTCTGGTTCGATGAAGCTTTCCAGTTAATGCCGTAGTTTATTGAATTATTCTGGACCTGCACAATGTCTGTGTCAACATTTCAGTTATTTTACGTTGGTAAAACTAGTGGAAAAATAAAACCAGTGGAAATGAATGTTACTGGTCTGGATCTTTACTGCAATATAAGAGTAAAGTTCTGCAGAACTTTCTTGGCAGGTTTTCCTACCTTTGTTTCTATGATGTTCCAGAAGAAGCTTTTATTTTAACTTTGTAAAATAAAACCAAAGATCCTGAGATCAGGGTCATTAGAAGGTCCGTGGTGTTGGTTTGGATCCTCCACAGATTGGGTTTTTGCATCCAGGAATAGATCTGTTTACCCGGTGGGAAGGTTTTCCATCCTGTCGTATCAGAATTAGAGTTAGCTGGAGAACGTCTCATGGTCCTAATGAACAGTTTGGAACATCTATAGGACCTCCATCATGGTGCTTCTGATGAATGGAAGGGTTATCGCTTCATGCTGTCTCTCCTTGTTGCTCGGTACCAAAATGTTTCCATCTTCCCGTCATTCTGGCGTTTCCTGTCTGTCTCGATGTCAGCTGGTGAAAACCAAAAACACTATGAAGCTGGATGTGCATGTAGGCAGTAGGTGGCGCCGTATCCAAGCTACAAGGATCCAAGATGGCTGACTTGCTAGCTGGACGTTAAAGTACTGAAAATTCTGTTGATTTGTGAACTTTGGGTTTAGCCTGAAATGTTCACCAGGCTGGAGGTTCGGGGAAATTTTAGGCCTCATAAAGGCTGTTTTTTGTTATAAAAATAACGAATATTTGAAATTCCCGCGGTTCTCACATCGACGTTGGGTGTATCTGGTCAATTCTGTTCCTCAGAATAAAAACCCAGGCGTGTTTTAGATGAAGCCTTCATCCTCATCACATTTATAAACGGTCCTGATCGAAGCAAACGTTGCCTTTCCTCGTGATCCTGGATCATTTCAGACCAACCTAGCTTAGCTTCAGTTAGTGTAGATCTGGTTAGAACTTCTGCTGGAAATACATTTAAAAACATTCAAGAAACATGGAGAAACATAAACTATCTTTCTGATTTATTTCCCTTTTCTTCCTAACGTTCAGTTCCCAGTGTTGTACTGGCGGGTTCTGTCCTTCAGGGTCAGTTTTCCTGTGTTTAATGGTGAACATTCCCAGTTAAATCCGGCTCTCTGCTCTGACTGGGTGAGTTGGAAGGAGGGCTGACCCGGTCCAGCCGCTCGGTGCCGGCTGATGGACGGTCATCCTGACGGCTGCACGGCTGGCGGCAGCAGGAAGCTCGTCACGTCGTGTTCCCCGTGGGGAAGCCTTGTGGCTCCAGCGGCGCCGGGGCCTCCCGTCTCCTGACGGCGGCTGAGATGAGTTTGGACGCGGCGGCCGGGCCCGGGTTGCTGAGTGTGATTACAGCAGGATGATTCAGTCGCTTTATTGGACATGAGAAATTCGTCCGGCTGCAGAGATTTCAGCTCGTCGCCATGGCGTCCGTGGCTCCTTTCCTCGTTGTCACTCTGAAGTGTTTCTTTGTGGCGTTTTGTCGCCGCCAATTACAGCGAGAGTGGCGCCAGCGGGGGTCAGCCCAGGCCTGCCGCTGTCCCACCACCACCCACCGCCTTAATGAGAGCTGAGCGGAGAGCAGGCTTCTGTCCATCATGCGGCTCGTCCATCCCTCCTCCTCCTCCTCTTCCTCTTCCTCTCCTCACGGCCGGACTCTATTAATATCCCGTGTCGGAGTGTTAATGCCGTGGAGGTCCAGTGAAGTGACACGCGTGGCAGCGCGGCTGTAATTGCTAATCAGTGGACAGTTTTATCCCCCCGCCGCCCCCTCAGTGACCTTCCCTCTCCCCTCTTTCCTAATGAATACTGCTCAAATGAAGTGTGGGCGGCGGAGGAGCGAGTGAGCGGCGGCCTCGACGCTCACTGGGCCGCGGCTGATGCGCGTAGGAGAGGGAAATAAAGATCCAGACAATTAAATAAGTGCTGATTTCCAGCTTCTCTCAGCTGCGGCGCTGCTCGGCTCTCGCCGTTTGGACTTCCTGACGTCTTCTGGCTGTGAGCTCGTTATCTCCACTCCACAGACTCTGGTGGCCATTTAGCTTCAGCTTCAGCTAATCGAGATGTTGGATAAATACACAATTAGGACGCTATGAGTCAGTGTCTGAAGCTGGAGAGGAGAACATCTCATGTTCTGGCTGATGTTGGCCAAACTGGGATGGTTTGACCCTGTTTCATGTCTCCTAATAAATTATTAATTATAGATTATTTGTCCAAATGTAACAAGATGATAATAAACTTTGGTGGAGACCATGAAGGAAGATCTCCTGAAGTTTTAGGTTAGCAACCGTAGCTCCAGTTCAACCTGCTTGAACCTCCATGTTGAATCTGGTGGTTAAATGTGAGCTGCTATGTTGGGTTTGGTTCTGCTGCTCTGGACCAACCATGTGATGATGATGATGATGTTGCTGTTTCCTGCAGGGCATGCTGATGAAGAGGAGCGGTAAATCCCTCAACAAGGAGTGGAAGAAGAAGTACGTGACGCTGTGTGATAACGGACTGCTCACCTACCACCCCAGCCTCCATGTAAGCCTCACACACATTCCTCCCCCTCCTGTTGGACACACACTCTGTGTATTAATTAGGACTCTTCGTCTGTTTGCCCACGCCGGAGCTGATGAGGAGAACATCGGCTCTAATTACCGCAGCTCTGTTGGCACAGCGTCCTGCCCCGATAAAGCTCTATTACAGCAGGCAGGCAGGTGAGCCCTGCTGCTTCCTCTCAGGGCTAGCATCCAGATGCCCTTTGACCTTTGGAGTTTATTAAAGAATGCTGCAGCATGCCTCCATTAAGACCAACTCATTCAGACCAGTTCAGGCTGTGTTGTGATGTGGAGACATCTGAGAAAATCACGTCCTGTTACCTCTGATCGGGTCTAAATCAGTTTCTATCTGGATTTTCACAGTTTTTAGTTCTGGTTTTAGTCTTCAAGGCTCCCTCTAGTTTTGGACCTGATTCAGAAGC
Organism: Crenichthys baileyi; assembly: GCA_036173005.1. Classification (NCBI taxonomy): domain Eukaryota; kingdom Metazoa; phylum Chordata; class Actinopteri; order Cyprinodontiformes; family Goodeidae; genus Crenichthys; species Crenichthys baileyi. The sequence goes on along the minus strand of JAHHUM010000715.1, from coordinate 74,354 downwards.
TTTTATTTTATTTTATTCTGTTTTTATGATTCATTTCTGTCTGGTGGCTTCTGTTTTAGAACTAGTTTGTTTATTCTTCATGTTTTTCTTGAAGGTTTGGGGTCAGATTATTAGCTGGCTGCTAGTTTTCATCTGGTTTAGGGTTTATGGTGCTTTTATAGGTGATGTTTGGGTTGGTTCTTGGGTTTCAGGCCAGTTTTGGGTCATTTTTCAGGTAGATTTAATCCGTTTGTTTTAGTTTTTTATGTTTTTAGGACATTGGTGTCGAGTTTTAGCTAAAACGTTAAGTTTTGAAGTCATATTTATATATCGCCTAAATATTAGGAGATTGTGTTTGTATACCTTCTGAGGTCAAACTGAACCTTGCCCGTGACCTTTAGCAGCTAAGTAGAGTTTAGCAGCAGCTCAGGGGTTGCAGGTTTGATTCCCTGCAGAGCCGTCTCCACTCTTCACCGAGCTGCACACGTCCGTCAGCGACTAGAGGAGCTGATGCAGTAAATTAGTGTTAAAACTCATCACTTAACACATCAACACTCTGATGCATAAACAGCGAAACGCCCTGCAGCAGCAGGAACCGGGTTTCCTGAGCGCCTCGCGTCTGCAGCTCTGCCGTCAATTAGCCTGTTTGCAGAGGCTAATCGAATGAAATCCAATCAGCGCCGCTAATTGGCCCACTATGTGCAAAGAAATCACATTAATGCCGCTAATTAAGTGGATGGCGAAGGATGCCAGCTAACTGGCACCAAGAGTCTGAGCTGGAGAGAAGAAGACGAGCAGGGAGCCGTTAAATGGTCAGATTCTGGTCAGGTTCTGACCTGATGAGGGTCTCAGATGTTCAGATCATTTCAAACTTCAAACTAAACATGAAGACAGTTAGAAACTCCCAGGGTTCCCTGAAGGAGCCACCAGAACCACTAGAACTGGCTGGTGCTAAAGGTGAAGAGAGCTGGCTGTAGACCCGGTTTCTGCTGTGTGGACTTTGGACTGATAAGGGACGTGTTTATAGCTGGTTCTGGAATGGTTTGTTGGACTGTTCTTTTTAGGGCCCTGGGCGCTCTGGCTGCTGTTGGAGATGTTTTCTAAAGGTTTTGGACTTGGTTCTGATCCGATCTTGGAGCAGTTTTGTCCTGCTTCAGTCTAGTTAGGTGAACAACGGGTCAGACTCTCCAGGAAACCAAACCACCTCCACTCTCTCTTTCCTCTGTCTCTGTACCTGAGCCACCATCAGAACCTCCTTTCTCATGTTCTGAGTCCAACAGCGGCGCTGCTGGCTCTCCTTCATCTGCTGCCGCCTGTTCTCATTGATTCTGTCTTGGAGGAGCTCATTCTGTATGGATCCATGGTTCTGCTCCGTGTCAGCGCTCTGTTCACGTTGCATTTTTCACTCTCGGACCGGTTATGCATTCATTTATCTTCTCCCCCTCCTGGTTCCTTCCTCACAAACATTCAGCGTCAGCCGGGTCCGGTCGATACTCGCATCCGTCCTGGACCGTCGGGACCGTGATGAAAGCTCTCTGATGCAAATGGAGACTCAATTACTGTGGTCAATCTGTCGGGGGGAGTGTGTGTGGCGGGTTTACCCAGCGGGCCGCTGGCTCGAGGGCTCTCCAGTGGCTTGTTACGGCGCCGGGAGAACACTGGGCTTTGAACGGGCCCTTTGTTAGGGGGGCTGCCAGAAGGAGGCGGGAAACCCGACAGACGCGAGCGTGTGTGTGTGTGTGTGTGTGTGTGTTAATAACGCTCCAACCAGTTCCAGTTTATCGGCTGTTATTTACAGCGCCGGCGGCCCAGTTTACTGCAGGTCATAACTCACAGGCTGACTTCACAAATGTCAGCCGGGCTGGCTTCGGCCCGAGCCCATCAGAACCCGACAAGAACTCAGGATTGTTCTGGTGTCTGGTACTCGACCTGTTGCTCATAGTTTGACCCAGCACCAAACATTTTAAATTAGGGCCCAGAATCGGATCAGGACCGGTTCGGGACCAGAGGTTTGGACTGGTTTTTGGTTCTGTGGTTTGATGTTGATCGGGTTAGTTTTGGACCATTTTCTGCTGGAGGACACAATGTTGGACTTCAAGACGGCCGTTGGGCTGGTTCTGTAGAGTTCTCGTAGTGTTTCTGGGGTTGATGGCTGAACCTGTGTGATTCGGACCTTTTTACTGGTTCTGTACTGTTTCCAGATTTTGGACTCTGTTTAAAGCTGGTTTGTAAATGGTTCAGAGTTTTCAGCTCGTTGTGTCTTTGAACCGGGTTTTTAATCGGGTCCTGATTTTTTCTTCTTATTGTTTTACTCACTACTGGGTCAGAACCACTCTGGACTTCAACCGTTTGTTTTATAGATGGTTTTGGGTTTGTGCGGGCTTGTTGTAGAATGGATTTATGGTCCTTAGTCTTAAACGTGGTTCTAGACCGTGTTGTTGTTCTGGTCTTGTTGGGCTCAGGTTCTACTGTTGTGGTTGTTTGGTTTTTCCAGGTTTTGGGTCATTTAATCTAAATTAAAACTCTGTTTTTGGACCTCCTCAGCGTAGCTTGGATTGGTTCTGGACCTTCATCGCTGTCAGGTTACTGGGTTCTTTTGGACTCCGTGGTTCTGTTTTGGATGATTTAACTCTTTGTTGTGAAGCAGTTTTTACTTCTCAGCTTGGAGATACTTTATGTTTCTGGTTCTGAACCTTGTTGCTAGAGGACGGGTTCTGCTCATGGTTCTTTGTGTTTTTTCCTAATAAATCTTAGATTATCTGACAGGTCCAGATGGTTCTGTCCCTGGCTCCATCATGTGGACCTGTAAGCCCGTCATATTTTCTACAGATATGATCCGGTTCTGAAGGAAACTGTCCAATCACGTCCTCGTTGTTAAGAAAGCATCTGTCCTCCTTTCATCCTTTCTGAACCGGGCCCGCGGGTCGCCAAGTCTCCATCCTGAAGAGGGGGCCGACCTCGCTGGGTGCGCCGCTCCTCTCAGGTCGGTCTCCACCCGCCCCGGAGGGGCAGCAGGGTGCTTTTAACAAGCGCCTCCAGTTCATCATTAACTCTCCTTCTCGCTGCTTCGTTCCTGTTTCTGATCCGACCCAACCAGACCTCATCCTGGTGCTGGGAGCGGCGCGTTGGCAGAGTTTTCACCCACCTCAGCTCTGATTTAAAGGACCGGTCCGGCTTTGTTTCCATGAGAGATTCGTGGTCCAAAAGAGATGGATTCAGTCCGACAGAACTCTGGTGGTTTCTAGCAGGGATGGATGGAGGTTGGATGAAAAATGAGCCGCTTTCTGGAAAAGATGTGGAAAAACTGTGAAATTTTTGGGTGTGTTGGGTCTGATATTGAGTCGGTTACATGGAGACCCGCTGTTTGTTCTGTTAACCCAACCGGTCCTCCGTTCTCAGTTGGACTCAGTCCTCCTGCTGTCTCTCCACAGGACTACATGCAGAACGTCCACGGGAAGGAGATCGACCTGCTCCGGACCACCGTGAAGGTGCCGGGGAAGAGGCCGCCTCGCGCCGTCTCCACCTGCGCCGCCGGGCCGAGCCCCAACACCAACGGGCTGATGAAGGAGATGAGCAACATGCAGCTGGGACAGACCTCAGGTCAGTGATGACAACATTCATTTTTGGTTAATGAGTCTTCTGTGACCCAAACCCTGTAGATATACTAGAAATCCCCAATGAGCTCCATCTGGGCTGGTTCTGTTTCTGTCAGGACCGGTTCAGCCCTTTTTACTCTGATCCAGTGCAACCAGGCGCTCAGAGGTGTGTGTGAATGAATGTCAGCATGAATGCAGCCGTTCTGTGAAGGCCTCAGAGGAACGGCCAGCCTCATGAAGACCAAGGAACACAGCAGACAGGTCAGGGAGAAAGTTCTGGTTCAGTTCAAAGCAGGGTTAGGTTCTAGAACAACATCCCAAGCTTTGAACATCTCCCAGAGTTCTGTTCAATCCATCTTCTGAACATGGAGAGAGGATGGACCACCTGCAGACCTACCAAGACATGGAGGACCACCTGAACTGACAGGCTGGACTAGGAGAGCATTCATCAGAGAGGCAGTCAGGAAGACCATGGTAACTCTGGAGGAGCTGCAGAGATCCACAGCTCAGCTGATAGTAACTGCTAATGATGAACTCCACAGGACAGACCTTTAAGGAAGGGCAGCAGAAGAAAGCCAGAAGAAGTCCTGTTTGCAGTTTGCTACGAACCACGTAGGAGAACTGTGGGAGGAGCTCTGACCAGATCAGACCAGTGTGCAGAACTTTCTGCATGGTGCAAAGCTAACACTATCCCTACGGAGAAGCATGGTGGTGGCAGCAGCATACTGTGGGATGCAGGGATGGAGAAACTCCGGTTTGTGTTGGTCTGTCACAGAAACATCAAAGACTGTGGCTGTAACATGACGAAACCTTCAACCATGGAGATGGGCGTGAAGCTGACATGAAGAGCGATCATCCAGACACATCCCCAGCTGGTTCCAGTGAATAAAGACCTCCATGTAATCACATGATGTCTCTCCTTCCAGCTGATTGTGTAAAGTCTAATAGCTGCTCCTGTTCATCTTGTTTCTCATCACGCCTGTTTCTCCATCTGAGCCAGCAGAGGCAGGAAGAAGCTGTCCTTGAAAGACCAAACGCTCCTTATCACCTGAGGGAAGGCGTCGTAAAACAAAAGCCTGGGGGCGCTCCTGCGTGTCGTGCACTCGTACATAAAAAGCAGCTCTTATGAGGCTTAAATCAAGCGCACACGCAGGGATCCAGGAGGCCCGGCTAATAGCATGAATATTCAGTGAGCCGTGCTCTATTCACTAATTATTGTCATGAATATTAATGCAATCAGAGCAGAGGCTCCACTCAGCCAGCTCCAAGAAATGAGCTGTAATGAGAGGATGGAGGGGAGGGGAGGGGGATCTGCTGGACCACAGAGCTGCAGCTTTGATTTAAACCAGGGTGTGAGAGGCAGCTTTATGGTCCTCCCCCTCAGCCTGAGCTGGGAGGCTGGGGAGGCTGGTCACATGACCTAAAGATGTGAGGGGGTGGCCAGACCTACAGAGGGGGGAGGGGGTCAATGACCTACAGATGCTGGGAGGCGGTACAAAGACCTACAGAGTGGGGAGGCTGGTCACATGACCAAAGATGCTGAGGAGGCTGGTCACATGAACTACAGATGCTGGGAGGCTGGTCACATGACCTAAAGCTGGGGGAAAGGCTGGTCACATGAACTACAGATGCTGGGGAGGTGGTCCATGACCTAAGACTGAGGAGGCTGGCACATGATAAGATGCTGGGGAGGCTGGCACGTGACCTAAAGTGCGGGGGCTGGTCACATGACCCACAGATGCTGAGGAGGTGGTTTCCCTGACCTACAGGGGTTTCTGGGAGGCTGGTCACATGACCTACAGATGCTGGGGAGGCTGGTCACATGACCTAAGATGCGGGAGGGTGGTTTCCTGACCTCAGAGCTGGGGGGGCTTTGGGCACTTTGAAAACAGACTGGGGGGGGCTGGTCAATGACCCCCCAAATGCTGGGAGGCTGGGGCAATGACCCAAAGATGCGAGGAGGTGGTCAAGACCCAAAGATGCGAGTTTTAGGCTGGTCACATGACCTACAGATGCTGGGAGGGCTGGTCACTGCCTAAAGATGCCCGAGTAGGTGGGTCACATGACCTACAGATGCTGGGGAGGCTGGTCACATGACCTACAGATGGGGGAGCTGGTCACGGGGCCACGACCCAATGTTGGGGAGGCTGGTCACATGACCTAAAGATGCTGAGTAGGCTGGTCACATGACCTACAGATGCTGGGGAGGCTGGTCACATGACCTACAGATGCTGGGGAGGCTGGTCACATGACCTACAGATGCTGGGGAGGCTGGTCACATGACCTACAGATGCCCGGGGGGGTGGTCCCGGAAACTACAGATGCTGGGGAGGCTGGTCACATGAACTACAGATGCTGGGGAGGCTGGTCACATGACCTACAGATGCTGAGGAGGCTGGTCACATGACCTACAGATTCTGGGGAGGCTGGTCACATGAACTACAGATGCTGGGGAGGCTGGTCACATGACCTAAAGATGCTGAGGAGGCTGGTCACATGACCTACAGATGCTGGGGAGGCTGGTCACCTGAACTACAGATGCTGGGGAGTCTGGTCACATGACCTACAGATGCTGAGGAGGCTGGTCACATGACCTACACATGCTGGGGAGGCTGGTCACCTGAACTACAGATGCTGGGGAGGCTGGTCACCTGAACTACAGATGCTGGGGAGGCTGGTCACCTGAACTACAGATGCTAGGGAGGCTGGTCACATGACCTACAGATGCTGAGGAGGCTGGTCACATGACCTAAAGATGCTGAGGGGGTGGCAAGACCTACAGATGCTGGGGAGGCTGGTCACATGAACTACAGATGCTGGGGAGGCTGGTCACCTGAACTACAGATGCTGGGGAGTCTGGTCACATGACCTACAGATGCTGAGGAGGCTGGTCACATGACCTAAAGATGCTGAGGAGGCTGGTCACATGAACTACAGATGCTGAGGAGGCTGGTCACATGACCTAAAGATGCTGAGGAGGCTGGTCACCTGAACTACAGATGCTGAGGAGGCTGGTCACATGACCTACAGATGCTGAGGAGGCTGGTGCCCGAAACCCCCAAAATGTGGGGGAGGCTGGTCACCTGAACTACAGATGCTGAGGAGGCTGGTCACATGACCTACAGATTCTGGGGAGGCTGATCACCTGAACTACAGATGCTGAGGAGGCTGGTCACATGACCTACAGATTCTGGGGAGGCTGATCACCTGAACTACAGATGCTGAGGAGGCTGGTCACCTGAACTACAGATGCGGGGGTGGTCACATGACCTACAGATGCTGAGGAGGGGGCCCCAAAAAACTACAGATTCTGGGGAGGCTGATCACATGAACTACAGATGCTGAGGAGGCTGATCACATGAACTACAGATGCTGATCATACATCCATCCATCCACCTAATCATACATCCATCAATCCATCCATTCATCCATCCACCCAATCATCCATCCATCCATCAATCCATCCATCCACCCATTCATCCATCCGTCCATCCATCCTCCCATTCATCCATCCATCAATCCATCCGTCCATCCATCCACCCATTCATCCACCCGTCCATCCATTCATCCATCCGTCCATCCATCTACCCATTCGTCCATCCGTCCATCCATCCATCAATCCGTCCATCCATCCTCCCATCCATCCATCCATCCACCCATTCATCCATCCGTCCATCCATCCTCCCATTCATCCATCCATCAATCCATCCATCCATCCATCCACCCATTCATCCATCCGTCCATCCATCCATCCATTCGTTCATCAATACATCCATCTGTTCATCCATCCATTCGTTCATCCATCCATCCATCCGTTCATCCATCCATCAATCCATCCATCCATCCATCCACCCATTCATCCATCCGTCCATCCATCCACCCATTCGTCCACACGTCCATCCATCCATCAATCGTCATCCATCCATCATCCCCATTCATCCATCCGTCCATCCATCCACCCATTCGTCCACCCGTCCATCCATCCATCAATCCGTCCATCCATCCATCCATCCTCCCATTCATCCATCCGTCCATCCATCCACCCATTCGTCCACCATTCGTCCACCCGTCCATCCATCCATCAATCCGTCCATCCATCCATCCATCCTCCCATCCATCCATCCATCCACCCATTCATCCATCCATCCATCCTCCCATCCATCCATCCATCCACCCATTCATCCATCCATCCATCAATCCGTCCATCCATCCATCCATCCTCCCATTCATCCATTCATCCATCCGTCCATCCATCCATCCATTCGTCCTCCCATCCATCCATCCATCCATCCACCCATTCATCCATCCGTCCGTCCATCCATCCATTAGGAAAGCATGCAGTATGCTATAATATTGGTGACTGTCTGTCTGTTTTGGGTCAACTCTCAACAACAAGGTTTTATTGTAGAAGTCTCTTCTGGTCGGGTCGAATCTGATGTTTAGCATTGAAACAATTTAGTCGTAGTTTCTTCATGACCTGAACATCTTTACCAGCCTCTGAAACGCTGCTTTAACCGAGTGTCTCCAAATATATTCCAGGCATAGAGACCCTGAATGGTTCTCGAGGAAGACATTTATTGTAGTCCAAGCAGATGTTCTCGATGTGCATGGTGCCTGTAGTGATACTGCAGTAATAATATTCAGCGATATTTTAAGCAACCCCAACGACCATCCATCCATGCATCATGCATGCAGAGTTTTCCTCTTTGAATCAGAAGGTTGTGGGTTTGAGTCCAGCTTCCTCTCCTGCCACAGGTCTATGGGAATTTAATGAGTGCATGTTTGTGAGTGAGGCTCTTGTGTGCTCTGAGTGGTCAGTATGATCACAGGAGTCGGTTCTGTTACCATCCGTCTGTATTTATCTGGTTTTTCTTGGTTTTGATCTGAAGTTTATCCTTAGTAGAAAAATCTGCAGTAAATTTCAAATGATTTTAGATTTTATGGTAAAAAAAGGGAATAAAAAAATTCAGAAGTCCTGCTTGATAACCCTTTCCATCTTTTCATAAAGGTAGTGAACCTGGTAGTTTCCTCTCCTGCCTGTAGAGGGCAGCATCAGTGTTTCCTGCTGTGCTGACGTCCTGCCATTCTCTTTCAGGTTCGGTGTCCAGCAGCTCATCTGTGTCTCAGATGGCGAGCGGCGTCAGCCTGGTGTCCTTCAACAACCGCGGCCTGGAGGGGATGCACCAGCGCTCCTACTCCGTCTCCAGCGCCGACCAGTGGACCGACGCCACCGTCATCGCCAACTCCGGAGTCAGCACAGGTCGGCCATTCAGACGTAGATGTGAGAGTGAGGTCCAGACACGCAGCTCTGCCAGGGGCCCTGTGAGCCTCAGCATGGAGCTCCGTGTGGGGGCCTATCATTTGTCTCCCATTGATCCAGCTGTCAGGGCTCTAATGCGGCCTTAACTGTTTGTCAAGCTAATGGACTCTGTGGGTGTTAGCGTGTGTGCTTGACTTGAAGTGGCAGTATTACGTCCTCGAGACCAAACACACACAAGGACTGACAGCTGTCAGGCTGCGTGTTGTCATGACGATAAGCCCTAGAGACGCCCTGAGCAGCGTTTAAAGCTGTGAAACACTTTGAGAAGACTCCCAGGAGAAGTGTTGCTGCTGGTTGAGGTGCTACTTGTGCTCTCTGACCTACATCTATGCTGAAATGATGCTCCGGATTTATTCTTGTGTGAATAAATGGCCTCAACAGACATATGAGATTTAAATTTTACTGGATTTTTGTAGGAATTTAATTATATTTTCTGTTTCTGTCATAACAACAATCTGCAGTGGACTATTATTCAGTAGAAACAGAAAACCTAAAAAACATCTGTAAAACCCAGACTTAATCAGTCCAAAACCAGAGAACAATGATTCATTATATAACCAGGCAGCTGTCACTTAAGCCAAGCATCAGATCAGTCAGACCTGTCCAGAGCTGGTTCGATCGACACTTAAACCCAGCCCAGAACACAGGATTACAACGGTTTGATTTAAACCAGACTGAAACTGCTTGGAAAGACACTTTAATCCTGATTGAAACCAGTTTAAATGTGTTGGTCAACCAGAAACAGCTGATCTTCTGTCGGGTTGTTGTTAGAACCTTTAGTTTTAGCTGCAGATGAAACCTTTGCTACAAAGGTTCAAGTTTACACTAAATACTTGAATTAATTAAAGGAATTTAATTATTTTCATTTTCTCTTTATTGTATTTATTTTACTCATAAAATAGTTAAAGGGAAAATCTGCAGAATGAGCCTTTTTTTCACTCGATTAATAGATTAATACTTTATTTTAAATCAGTTTACTTATTGTAGTGCAGCTCTTTATTAAAGTCAAATTCAAGGAACATAACACAATATTTAGCCTTTTTTACAGTATTTTAGGTCCAGTATGGTACCGTGGACCTCAGCTCCTCTGGTTCTGCTGTGGTTCCAGTTTGCTAAAGATGGGATGGGATGATGTGGACTGAACAGAGTTTGCAGATGGGGGCCGTTAATTGCACGCTCGGGGATGGCATGTTGTCAGCAGAGATAAGTTGTCACATGTTCCACTTGAGCTGAGACTAAACGATTGTAAAATAAGTTATGGCTGTCCTTGGGGCTGTCCGCGGCCCGGGAACGCTCGTCTACATACGCGTGTGCTTCCATCCACACACTCAGACACACACCGAGCTGATGTCAGGGCGCCGCGGCGCCGTCACGTTGATGGAAGCTGAATGTTATTTTATTCTGCCGCTAGTCACAGCTGTCAGTGGGCGCCTGAAGAGTGGAGGCCAGAGAGACTGGGCTCCCTGCTCCCATCGCCTGCAGACTGAGCAGGGCTCTGCTATAAACAGGCTCTACTGCAGCTGATTGCCAGGATTATTGTCTTTAAAAGGCCTGAATGTCGGGAGGCCGTGTGCTCCGATGATTTACCAGCAGCAGATCTGAGCAGTTTATCATCCCGCATCTAGTCTGCACAACAAAAAGTCCAACAAAGACCTGCCCTCAGCTGCATAAAGCACAGCAGGTCATACTGGCTCAATAGAGTCCTGATCCCAGTCCCATAGACTCAAGATAAACACTCAGACACCCTAGATTTATAAAATAGTGTCTAAAACTGGCTTCAGACCAGCTTAAAGCCAAATTAAGCTTGGTGGAAATTACTGTAAACCATGGCAGGACTATTCTACAGTCCACCACAAGCAAGCTGAAAACTGAAACCTGCATAAAACCAGTGTGAATCAATGCTGGTACCCACTCTGAAACCAGTTTTATCTGAAGCAGTTCAATGTAAAACACTCTTAGAAGTAAGTCTAAACTGGCCTAAATTCTGAACCAACAGAAACCAGATCCAAAAGTGGAATAGGACCAGTCTCAAACAGATTTGGTATCAGACCCAAAACCAGTATAAACACAGTCGTAAACCAGTTAGGATTCATTTTAAAATAATCTTTCAGTCTAAAGCTGAGTCCAAAACCAAGGCCAAGACTAATTTTAGGCCTTATAGAGAACCTGTCTAAAACCAACGTTAAACCAGAGTAGGAGTATGTCCGACACCGGTCCTAAGACTCTCTAAAGCCAGATACTAAACCAGAATTAAGACCCAGTCTAAGGCCAGTTTGATCTAGAACAGATTATTTTTTGTAAAATACAGGTAGTCTAATTCTGTCTACAAAACCATCTAAAAGTACTGGTTCCAACAAGATGAAAGCCCAAAACCAGTACAGTAGAGGCTCTGATCTGCCTAATGACTGAATGTTCTCTACCAGTATTAAACCCATCTAAAGCCAAGTTTGAAATCAGTTGAACAGATTCTGTAAATTCATAATGGATGAAAGTCCAAACCAGTACAGTAGAAAATCAGCCCAGTGAAATGTCTACCAGTGTTGAGCCTGCCTGCGGTCAGGTTGAAACCAGCGTTTAGACCCAGTCTGGAACTAGCCTGGGATCCAAACCTAAACTAAACTAATAATCTTGTAATAGATTTTATAAAACAAGTTTGAAACCATGAAAATCAGCCAAGACATTCTCATCAAACTGAAGCTGAAAGGTCTGAGAACTGAACCCCAACGCACAACTAAGCCATCCAGGTTAAAGTCCAACTGAAGCAGAACCCAGGTAGGAACAAACAAACATGATGCAGTGATGTATCTGAAAGGTTGTTCCTGGATCTGCAGGAAGGAACGGTACATTCTTGGCTTTGGTCTTTCTCGATGACCAACAGTTCCTTACCTTAACGATTAAATTCAGAAAGATGTTTTCTCCTAATTTGGCCTCTTCTAACATATTTTCTTTGTTTTCTTCTGGCTTGTTTCTGTTTGAACCTCTAGACACTGGTTTAGGCGACTCGGTCTGCTCCAGTCCCAGTATCTCCAGCACCACCAGTCCAAAGATGGAGCCGCCTCCATCACCGCACGCCAACCGCAAGAAGCACCGGCGGAAGAAGAGCACCAGCAACTTCAAAGCGGACGGCCTCTCTGGTACTGCGGAAGGTAACACCATCTCCCCTCCCCTCGCCTCCCTTTCCTGACCTGGGTTTGATCTCTAAATCCTAACGCCGTGAAGAAATCCTGAATCTTCTATGGTGCTTCCCACTGTTTCTCAGAGCTTCTGTAAAAGGTCTCACAATAATACCAGCAGAATTTAAGACCCGGGTTTGGAAACGCCGTCATGTGATCGCCTGAGACTCCTGACCTCTAGAGGGAGGGAAAGATCTCTCCATCCTGCCATTCTTCAGCCCTTCATCCTTTCCACCATGTCTGGTTTGCTTCCTCATTCTGTGGATCAGTGAGAACAAATGTTTCCAAGAACCTTTTGTTCGCTGTGATTCATCTCAAAGTACCAGCGTTGGGTCTCTCTCAGGTCCGAAACTTGGCAGCAGTCTGTCTGCATGGTTCCAGGGATGTTCCCTGATGTGGTAATGGGCTTACGTCTGGTTCTTTAAGTTCTGTTCAGATTATTTTTTGTGGATCATTTAAAGCTTTGCTTCATGTGACACGAAATGTTGATTCAGTTTCACACTAAATGTCAAATTTAAACCAAGACCACTTTTATTATAAAGGCCTAAGATCAGTTTCAAACCAAAACCAGTTTAAACCGAAGCTAGAAAATCAGTTTACACTGAAGCTAAAAATCAGTTTCAAACCAAAACCAGTTTAAACTGGAGCTAAAAAATCAGTTTACATTGAAGCTAAAAATCAGTTTCACACCAAAACCAGTTTAAACTGAAGCTAAAAAAACAGTTTACACTGAAGCTAAAATTCAGTTTCAAACCAAAACCAGTTTAAACTGAAGCTAAAAAATCAGTTTACACTGAAGCTAAAAATCAGTTTCACACCAAAACCAGTTTAAACTGAAGCGAAAAAAACAGTTTACACTGAAGCTAAAATTCAGTTTCAAACCAAAACCAGTTTAAACTGAAGCTAAAAATTCAGTTTCAAACCAAAACCAGTTTAAACTGAAGCTAAAAAATCAGTTTCAAACCAATACCAGTGTAAACAGTTAGCCAATGCTGATTTCTATGCAACGATCACAACTACTTTCAAACCAAAGCCTAAAACAGTTTCAGACTGAGGTTCAAGTCCAAAACCAAAGACCAAAACCAGTTTTAAGATGGTTCCAAAACAGTTTGAACACATACTAAAACCAGTTTCAAAAAACAGTGTGTTCTAATACCTAAACCAGTTTCAAAGCTATTTTCTCAACCAGTTACCAACTCGTTCAAGTATAAAACATTTCAAATTAGTGTTTAAAACCTAGATAAAAAAGCCAGTGAAAACATTTGTTCATGATCAGGATTAAACCGAATAAAGTTGTAGCCTGAAAAATAAGGACCATAACAGGTTTAAACCGAGTCCCTTATGTTCTTATATGTTGTAATATGGGTTCAGAGTTCAGTTAACCAGAGAGCCACCTGGTTCTTCTAGTTTAAGCCTGGATCGATGCTTCTGTCTTGTAGTTTTCAGAATAAACACAGTTTGAAACCATTTCTGATAATTAAAATCCACTTTTAGCTTCTGCGTTATTGGGTTAGAAACCTGATGTTCTTCTGCTGCCGACCAATCTGTGACTGCAGCCTCTACCAACACCTGCTGACCGCCAACCAGGAACATTTAAAGACCTTCTTGGTTTGTAGCGATGCAGACTTTGATTAAGGTCCATTTTGCAGCAGCAGCGTCCTGATTGGCTGATCCCAGACCAGCCCCGCCCATCTTCAATCACTCTTCAGTGGTTGGTTATTATTCTTTTCTCTAGTGATGGTAATCGAGGCAGTTTTACGTCCACACACAGTCTGTGGATGTCTGAACAGATGTGGCGGCGGCAGCAGATGTGTAATGGTCGTCTCTCCATCACCACGGCAACAAGCAGCTGACATGACGAGTGGCTGTCTGGGTGATGGATGGACGCTGCATCTGTCCTCATCTTTCCCTCCATCCTCTGCTTTTTTATTCTGTCTTTATTCCTTTAATCCAGAGCCTCCATCACTCCTCTCTTCCTCCGCCAGCGCTCCATCCTCACCTCCTCCGACCGCCACCCGTCATCAGGAGACTCGCCCCCTATTAGTCAGACAGAGAGGCTTAAGTGAAATATTATAAATAATCCAACGTATTGAAATCTTTTATCAGCTTTGTCACTTTCATTATTCAATAAGCGATTAGTAACAGTCTTCCCAATTTAGCCATTAAGCACTGAGCGTGCTCAGTGGGCCGCCGGCCCGCAGCCTGTCACGCCGGGCGGGCGGGTGAAGTATCTTGGTGTCAGAGTGGAGCTCGCTGTAATTTACGAGGGGGGACCGCCCTCTGCAGCCGAGCTCACCGTGATCGGACCACACACACGCACACACACACACACACACACCACCATTACAGGTAAGTTCACCTGCTTGACTCAGAGCAGTTTCTCTCTCTCATATTCAGAATAATACAGTTTAAGGTGAAAGCAAACACTATCAGAACCAGTTTAATTCAAGGCCCAAATCGGTCCTGAACCAAGACTGAAACCAGTTTTAAACCAAAGCCAGAGTCTGTTTTCTGAACTGGACCAGTCCAGAAGCTTAAGGACCCGGTGGTCTTCCTTTTAGACTAATCACTGACCTGTTAGCTTCTGCCGTCCATCTTTCAAAGCTGACCTCTGTCTCCCACAGCTTCATGTCAGACGTTTCCTCAAAGCAGAAGCTTTGCAGACATTCCTAGACCCGTCAACCAGCAAACTCCCACCAACCGGGCGGAGTCCGGGTCCCAAACAAAGCTCTTGGTTTATTGGATGTTTCCACCCTGACAGGCGCTCAGTTGGTCCGTCAGGTTCTCTGTGCACCTGCAGCAGGTCCCAGTGACCAGGAATTCCTTTAAAGTCGGGTTAATCAGGTGGAAAGTCAGCGGTTCATTACGGGCTTAGTCAGGTGGAGAACAAAGAGCAGTGCAGGTGGTCCAACTGGAGTCTGGTTCTGTTTCACTTTTTCTACCACAGGTCCAACTGAAAACTTGACAAAGTTTTATTTTAGGGCTAATAATTAATAAAATATGCATATTTAGTTTTTCGCCCATGTTTCATCCTTTATTAAAGTGCAGCATGTTGTAATTCTGTCCTGGAAGAGTCGCTGCAATCCAGCTCTGGGTTGGGTCAGAACCGGAGATAAATGTGGGATAAATCTCCTTCTTTTCTGCCTCAAAATCTGCTCCCACTCCACAAACTTCAGAACAATCGGCTGCAATATTTTCCAGGTTATTAATGTTGTAAAATGCTGCGAATAATATGGGAAGTAATGACCTGTGTCGCAAAGCAATACTGTGTGCGCTGACATTTAAGGCTTTTAATTTGTGTTTCCTGAGGCCCCCGTCTGCCTGCCTCACGCCTCCCCTCTCATCGCACCTTCACTCACGGCCGGCCGGACCCGGTCTCTCCATGACGGGCCCGTCTGCATGTCCTGCTGGAAATGTTGGATATTTGGTTTGTTCTGTTTGTGCTGCTAAAGGTTGCTGGTGTCAGAGTTCACAAATTGCCTCGGCGCCACCTCCCTCTGCGCGAATGTCACCCACAGTAGCCGAGAGCGTTGGCAGTAATTACCAGCAACGGCGGGCGGGTTGTGTGTTTCTGTGTGTGCATACGTTTAGTCGCGCACGGGCCGACCCAGAACGTTTAAACTGACACAGACCTTCAAGGATCTGCAGGAAAAACCTGCAGAGCATCAAAAATAAAAAATAAAACGCTCCTGTTTGCTGCGTGCATTATTGTATGTATCGAATATGATGCTGGGATTTTCTAAAAGTTGATTTAAATGTCAAAAAGATGTGATGGCTGGGCAGATTTTTAATCTTCTACTGCGGTTTTAAGCTTTTATTTTATGTCATTAAATAAATATTTACTTTTATTATAACAGAGATCTTTGAGTATCAGCTCTTTTCTGTCAATGTATCCAATTTATTCAAAACTGAAAACATTTTTGAGTTTTTCTCACCATTTCTTTAAATTATCAAGAAAATAGATTTTAAAAGTTTTAGATGTTTAGCTTTTTAAAAAGTTAAAGTTTGACAAAAACAGCGGATTCATTTTTATTTTTAGTTCATTATTGGAAACGTTTTAAAAGTTTTTGGACTTTTCCAAATTTTTAATATTTCACAAGTTTTGTTCACTATTCTGAAAGCTGAGTATTAATAGTAAAAGTGGTTTTAAACTAAGGCCAAAATCAGTCAAGACTAAGACAGAAACCTGGTGTAAACAGACAGTAAAACTGGTTTCAAACCAAAACCAAATTCAGACTTAAGACCAATGTGAAACCAAGTCTAAAACTAGTTTTCAACCAGCGTCATTTCTAGTTTCAAACCAACTCAGAACAATTTTAAAGCAAACCCAAAACCAGTTTAGAACCAAAGTTTTAAATATAAGCCAAACTGGGCCAAATGTTGATCTATGGACAAAACTAGTGTGAAACAAAGGGCCAATTCCAGTTGGAAACAAAAAAGCCTTAGAGGTCAAGTACAGGTTTCAAACTAAACTCAGTGTAAACCCAAGGCCAAAACTGGTTTCAAATCCATACCAAACCGGTCTTAGGTTCCAGTTTTAAACAAGCACCAGTATCTTAAAGAAGAACCAAAGCATGATCAGTTTTAAACTTCTGCTGGAACCAGTTTAAACCAAAGCCAAAACCAGCTGAAAACAGACGACACATTCAATTTGGATCTAAAGCTGAAACTGAAGTGAAAACAGTTTCAGACCAATTATAAAATCTGTTTAAAAACATCTAATCCTGATCGGGTCCGAAAATCAGGTTACTCGTAGGTAAATATTTCCAGGTTAGTTTTCTGTAAACCAGTTTATGAAGTTTTATTTTTATGAATCGTGTTAAATCCATTTTAAATGAGTCGTCCATTCAGGCCTAAAAACAAATACTAAAGTTTTATTCAGTAAATAATTTAATTTAAAGTGATGTTGCTACATTTTCTGGCCACTTGGGGGCAGCAGTGCGGCCTGTGAGCAGAACTTCTGACGTATTCAGCGAGTTAAAACTCAGATGTTTGGAGATGTTTGATCCGGCCTGTTTGGAGGTAAATGTCATCTTTGTCTTCTGGTTTATTCTCCATCGTAGCTTCAGCAGCTGGATCTCTACCTGTGTGTCTGCTGCTCTGCACAGAACCAGAAGTTCTGCAGTTAACCGACACCAGAGGCTGCAAGCTTCTGGAGAGTTATTTGATTGACCTTTTAATGTTAAAATCTGACGAGTGCAGCTTTTAATGTCACGCTGTTTCCCTGGTTCCTGTCCTCCCAGGAGAGCTGCGGGTCCAGGTGGGGGTTCCAGAGCCGTAACTGATACCCCTCCAGGTTCTATTCATTAGCTGCTGCGGCACGCCGGGTCAGCTGCGGATTTTAATTCAGAAACGGCGTTTAATCTGTGACACTCGGATGGGTGGGTGGGGGGGGGGGGGGTAGGGCTCTTTGTTGGTTTCTATAATTGTCAAGCATCCCCCCTCCCACCCCCTCTGCTACTCCTGAAAGCAGAGAATCATGAGAATTTAATTATGATGGGACCCTGCAGGGTTGGGGCGGCGCTCCACTGGCTGTCATTCAGAACCAGAACTGAAAGGTGTTCTGAATACCTTCTGAGGAGCTCAGATATCTGTAGCTCATGAACATCAGAAGATCTGCCTTATCTCAGAGAAGATGTTGTTTCGGAAGCTCTTTTAAAACTCATTAGAAAAACTTGTCACCTTGGACAGTTTAGCTCAACATGCGCTCAGAACATGAAGTGAAAATGGTTAAGTTCTGAATTAGGGTTCTGTAGAGGTCATCACCGTGCCTCAGCGCTGGGTCTAATTACCTTCACACCTTCGTCCTGAGCCCGTCGGCCGCCTGCAGCAGCTCAGAGGTGGAAATGATCCACAGTTTTCCTCCGTTAGAGAAACTTTAGACAGCAGCTGTGTTTTCAGCTCTTCTTCCTGGACCTGGTTGAGTTTCTGAGGCGGCCTCTGGGTGCTTCCTTCCTCCCATCCTTACCTTCCCTTCTTCTTATCCTCGGTCGAGGCCATTGATTATTCAGAACGGAGCCGGAGGGGAACTTCAGCTCCGATGCTCTGAGATGCTCCCAATTAGCCAAATGACTGGAGCTGTGGAGGAGCAAATGGTTGCTCCCTAGCGGGCCGGCCGTGACCACTCTCCGACTGATTAAACCTTTCCTCTCCTCGCCGCCTCATCGCAGCAATCATCACGAAGAGGCGCCTGCAGAAGTTGTTGTTGCCGCCTCCACAGATCTGCGTTCACCGCTGATACCATAGACTCAGATCTGATGCAGATCCGCCATGCTGGAGGCCATCCTGTGCCCCGCCGGCTTCCTTTTACCCCTCATTGGGGTTAATTGTAAACAGAAGCTGCTTGTAGTCTGCAGTGATGATTCCCTGAATCACCTCCACCTCCCGTCCTCTCCACGGTCTGCAACAGCTTCCAAATGTAGACAGAAACACTTCAACACCCATGATAGTGAAGAACTGCATGGCTTTCACTGCTGAAATTAAATTAACGGGTATTTAAAATAAAACTTGAGGCAGTTCATGCATATTTATTCACCCTCTGTGCTTTGAAGCCCAACATTTGGACCTGGTGCTGCAGAAGTGCTTGAAGAAGCCACCTGACTGCTTTAGTGCACCTGTGTGCAGTCTGAGCACCACATGGTGGCGGTGAATAAAAACCTGTAGGTTAAAGGCTGGAGATGATGAAGATGAAGAGCTCTGGACCAAGAGCTCTGGTGAAATCTAAGCTGATGTTGACTGCATGCGTTATTGGGATAAAATAACCCTTATTTCCTCTGTTAGCTGTTATTTATTTGTCTAAATGTCCTGATTGTCCCTCCCAGCACTTCTCAGGAGTAGATCCATATGTCCCCCTTGCAGCAGAACCTGGTTGTTATGACTGACCTGTCCCACTGACATGGGTCCCAAGGGGCGGCCGTTCAGCTGCCCTCAGGGGGCAGTTAACGTAATTTTGAGGACATCCTGGCTGCCGGGGGGTCAGTGCTGGTGGGTTCGGGAGAACATGTGTCTCCATCCAAATCCACACTTTACACCAGAACCTAAACTAAATTTGTTTTCTGTTCAAGGCAGAACCTTGGGGACTCAGGGATGTTCAGGGACTCTAGTCTAAGGTTTTGGTCCAGTTTCATGGCTTCTTGCTTCCTTCTTTCTAACAATTGTTCTTGGCAGACCCTGAATGCTTGACCTTCACAAAGAAACCAACAAACTCAACTTTGTCCAGAACTTTAGGGAAAAAAAATGTTTAAGCCGACTGATGGTACCCGATCCTTGAGGTCAGATGATTGTGACCTTTGCCACGAGTTGCTCTGATGAAGCTCACTGGGGTGAAAACATCAGTGAAGTTCTTCAGTTGTCCTTTTGGTTCTTAGAAAACAGAAAATTATGGCTGAATGTGGAGGGAAAGGACAAACCCTGATGGTCCACGTTCAGGGTTTCACTACCGGCTCTGATTTGGTTAGGTTTAGGCATCACATGGCACCTTTACTTCAGCACACTTCCATCCTCCAGTATTTCTGGAGGTTGGGTTGGTCCGAAAAATGGTGTAACACGGTGCCTTTGCATTCAGAACATTTACACCAAACATCTGGGATGTCAGAGAACCATTGATCCAGCTTTGCAGGTGTGATGTAGGCCTCATCAGCCACCTGTAGTGTAATAGTCTCATTCTAGCAGAGCAGTAGAATAATCAGTAGTATAGTGAAGACATCTAACCTTCAGACCTGAGGAGACCATTACCTCCCTAACTTCTCTTCTTAGTCCTTTCAGAGTAAAAGTACTTTGAAGAATGAAACCAAATGGCTGAGCTGAAGCATTTTCTGATTGTCCAGAAGTCCTCTCATCCTGTTTTCTTCTCTAACAGAGCAAGAGGAGAACTTTGAGTTCACCATCGTGTCGTTGACGGGTCAGACGTGGAATTTCGAGGCCACGTCGTATGAAGAACGGGACGCCTGGGTGCAGGTCATCGAGAGCCAGATCCTGGCCAGCCTGCAGTCCTGCGAGAGCAGCAAGAACAAGGTGATCCGATCTTTCACCGTCTGGTTTTCCAGACTCTAATGTTCCTGAAAAGTTGATGAGTTCCTGAGCTTTTATCGGATGATTGTTCCTAAAGCTGTTTGATAAGACTGTCCTATAATGTGTCAGAGCTCTATTTCACCGCGGTGAAATCGCCCTGAGATCTTCACACAAACCCAATCCTCCCACTTTGTTCCCACTTTCACATTTCTACTCCCATAATTACACAATACCAATTACTGTAGCTGCAGCCGAGGCTCGGCGCTGCAGCCGGCGACTCCATCTCAGCCGCAACCCGCCGTGTTTACGCCTCAGGCTCTCAGCCCCCCTCACCCAGCGCCCGCCCAACCAAAACCATTTCATTTGTTCGCCGTGTTAGTCCCTTATATTACAGACATGGCCTGAAACAGCACGTCCTCACATCTGTGTTTGTGTTGGAGCAAAGATGTGGCGGCTCCGGGTCTGACAACAGGAAGTGGTGTTTTAAGTGTCCGACAAGTAGAAACTGGCAGGTTTATCTGGGGTTCTCAGGCTGTAGGTGGTGCTGATGGAGAACCGAACTGAAATCATTAGCAGAACCTAAAATCCTGACCTGATCCTTTTGTCTTTCAGTCTCGGTTGACCAGCCAGTCCGAGGCGCTGGCTCTGCAGTCGATCCGGAGTATCAGAGGCAACGGTCGCTGTGCCGACTGCGATGTACAGAGTGAGTGGAAAAAGACGCTTCCTTAATGTATGAAACCTCTGGGTTCACTTAGTTTGAGCAATACATTACGACCAGATGAGGGTAAACCTGAGAGGCAACTCATGACTGAGGGATTATTGGTGATGAAGATAACACAGCTGGTACAGAAGGAGGAACGAAACATTTCCTTAGAAAGTTGTTGAAATTAACACCATTGTCTTACCTGAGCCTCTAATACCCAGATTAAAACACCATTGAACCCAGTTTGGGCTTTATTGAGCCATTCGATGTAGAATTACCAGTTTTCACCTCAATGTTTCAGCAGATAGAGTGAATGCAAACTGGGAAAAAACCCTTTAAAATCCCTAAAACCACCAGAAATCATTTAGAACCTAAATGTCTAGAAGACTTTAGACCTTCTGAATCCCAACTGGTCTTCTCACTGCTCACGCAGACCCGGACTGGGCAAGTCTCAACCTCGGCGCCCTGATCTGCATCGAGTGCTCGGGCATCCATCGGAACCTGGGGACTCACCTGTCCAGAGTCCGCTCCCTGGACCTGGACGAGTGGCCGCTGGAGCTCATCAAGGTGATGTCGGCCATCGGCAACGAGCTCGCCAACAGCGTGTGGGAGGCCAACGCCCAGGGGCGCCTTAAACCCGGGCCAGACGCCAGCAGGTAGGATGCACAGAGTGCACCTTCTGGACCTTGATTGTGTTTTTCTTTGGTTTTCAGTCGGTGTAAATTTTCCTGGGATCTTTGTCACCATCTGCAACACGGATGTCTTTAGTTTTGCTCTCAGAAGTTGAAGTTTAGGCATCAAATCTACTTGGTTAACCTTAGGAAAGGGTCCAGTAGGTTCTGTCCCGAGGAACCAATCACTGCATACCAGCCTAAACTTCGTCCTAAAACTTAAAAGGTTCTGGTTTGTTCTTGTCTTGTTGAGCAGAAAGAAAAATGACGTCTGCTGTTGGATTCCTGGTTATGGATCAAATCCTAAACTTGAGTTTGATTCTTTGGACGTTTGGTTCTGATCTTTGTTGAGTCTCTCTGTCAGACTGTTGTGTTTTTGTTTTCACCCTCAGTCGGTCACTAAATAAATGAAAGCTTTTCTTCTGGGTGGTAACATCTCCTCTCTGGTTGATCTCTTTTCATTTGAGGGAATAAAAGTCTCCCTGGGAGATGTGGTAGCTATAAATATGCTTCTCTGAAATCAGACTCATGCTGATATTTTATGGTTTTTCTTATTTGTTGTCTCAGTTGTGGTTGCAGCGCCTCCAGTTGCAGACAGGGGGCAGTGTGTCAGTGTTGACCCCCCTCAGGTTGACTCTGGATGTGTCGAACATCAACAAACGTCCTCTCCTGCAGACACCAGGGAACGGTGGCGTGCCGTGCGTGTAATTATGCGGCTCTGCGAGGCCATCATAACAAATTACAGCCGACTGGCGTTCGCATGAGGATCGACTTCCCCGTCTCCCCCTCTCTGCACTCACCCCCACCCAACCTCATTAGTCAACAGAAGCACCTTATAATTACTCCTTCATGCTCACAACACAAACATTTTAACCCTGTGTGTCCTGAAACACCACGTCCTGTCCATGACTGAATCCCACCTGAACCCAGTGAGCCATCAGGCCTCCTCCATCTCAGCACTAATGCTTTTTATTGCCGCTCATGTTGCCATTTATTTATGAATCTGAAGCCTGGTTTCCCCTGAAGAGATTAGAGGAGGAGGTCAATATTATCTCAATTAACCCGCAACGCTCCACTGCAGCTCCATCTCTCCCCTCCGCCTCCTCTTTCCTGTCAATAGTATTTATCAGTCCATTCCTTAAGTGGCTCGCTGTTTGTCCTCTTCCCCTCCATAAATCCCGGCGTTCCTCAGCCCTCCCTCCCTCCCTCATCCTTCCATCGTTTCTCCACCTCCGTCACTTCAGTTTGGAGGCTGACTTTGGTCTCTCAGATTTTTTAAATGCAGCACAAATTCTGCTGATCTTACAACAGGGATATTTTCTAGGAACTTTAACATTAAAGCTGTAAAATTAGTTATTAGGCGTCGAAGCATCCAGCAGATTATGGAAATCTGGTGTAATTTCTCTATTTCTTTTCTTCTGATAGAGTTTTTTCTTGTAAGTACGGTATGTGCACCACTACGTCGATAGAAAAATGAACCCTGGTCACCAGTAGGTGGCAGTGTGGCTTATGTTAACATGTTTTAACTAACCGTTATGACCTCTGAGCCGTAAATCACAAACCTTTTTAGATGAAATCCATATCAGATAAGCTAGGCTGGCATTTTTAGCTGTATTGCAACAAAATAAAAAACGTAAAGAAATGATCACCTGTTTATTTTAACGAGATCAGATCTGAATGAACCTGAAGACTCGTTATGCTGCAGTTTCTAGTCTGTCTTGGAATCCAGAACTTTCTGCAGTATTTTATGATTTAAGCCAAAGCTTCAGTCTGTTCTGTATTGTGCTGATTTAAGAAATATTCTTCAACATAAGCGCAGGCTGCACAGTAGGGGGCAAATAAGCACCTAGACCCACAGGGGTCCCGGCGGCTTCAGGGGGGCTTGGACCCTCATCATAACTGCTTGCAGTTCTAGTACTGACCCAGATGTCTTCTAGAAAACTGGAAAACACTGGAAGTCTTTGCTCTCAGATTGAAGATTTTCAGTTCCAGAATGGGAGGAACTAGTTCCCAGTATGGATACTGGACACTAACACTGATCATATAAACTGATAACCAGATGTTCCTTTCGTCTGTTCTGGTGTTTCTGGTTTATTTTAAACCCACTGGTTTAGTTTCAGCTGCTTATAGAGGTATAATGTTGCATGAAAGGGGATCATTGGTTTCCTGTTTCTGATGTGGGTCGGGTACTGGTTTAATCTCCTCTTCATGTGTGAATCAGAAGTTTGGGACCCGACCTCTTAAATCACGGCATGTTAAAGGGACTGAAAAGAGAAAGGCTGTGAAAAAGAAGAAGAATAGACTGGGGCACGAAGGAGAAGCCGGTGGAGGCTTTTGTCTGGACAGTAGGAGAGGCTGATGGATGGAAAAACGCCCTCCCCTCATGGTCTCTCAAGTGAGTAATAGAGGCCGAAATTTCATTTTGCAAGTGGCTGATTTAATGATCCAAAGGGTAATTAATGGCCTGATTATCTTAATGTTAAATATGGCCAGCAGCAATTACGCTGACCTCCTGTCTGTCATTGCTACCCCCCCACCTCGCCTCCAATTAGGTGCTGTGTGGAGGTTTGGCAGAGGTGGTGTAGACGGGGTGGAAAACAGAAAAAGAGGAGAAGATGAACACCTTTATTTTTGAAGAGGTGGGACCTCACCTCCTCAGCCCAGCCGTCTCCCTCCCCCTGGTGCTCCGAGCGACGGCCGGTCCAGGTCTCATTAACATCAGCCCTGTCTCGGCTAATCGTTTCCGAGCCCCAGATCCGAGCCCTTGCCGCGGCCGCTCAGCCAGATACTTGTTGACGTGCTGGCAGCGGCGGCAGGAGTGAAGCTGTGAGGCTCAGTGTGGACCAACACCAGCCCTGCCAGCTCTGCAGCGCCACAGGGATGCTTTTAGGTTCCAACCACAAAAAGACTCAGCCGTCCTCTAAACGTTCCCATTAACCCCTGGCTGCCCGCGGTCAGCCGTCATCACCTCGGCTGGTGCTCTCGCTCCGTGCCGCGCCCCAGCTGATGCCGCCGCTCAGGGGGCTGCTAAGTTTGGGCCCGCTGCCCACCAATGAGCACCCGCGGGGGGACCGGCTGGCTCTGCAGCACCAACTTCAGCTCTGGTCCTCAGCTCATTGTTTTAATTAGGTGTCGAGCGGAGCATCAACACCAGCACCCAGGGCCTGATCGGACTCCGTTTGACGCAGCATGTTAGCAGGCCTAAGCCGACATGGAGTGACAGCGCCCCCTGGACACTGAACATCTTCTTCCATCCCCCTCTCCTTCCTGTGTGGCAACGCCTAACCTTTGGTGGTGTGTTGCAGAGGGTCAACATCCTCCTCCGTTTCAGTTTTACTGCACCAGGAAAAGGGATTCATCTGGGATCTGGTTCACTTCTAAAGCATCCAAAGATGAGCAGGTGTTTAAAAAAGGTTTGCATGGAAAACCATTTGCCTAAATTGTGAAAATCCATAAAAAAAGGATCAATTCAACAAAAAACTTTATTCAAATCTAAAATCTAGGAATAAATCCTGCATTTCCTCCAGATTCCACATAGATCTGAGGAGTTAAACATGATGATTGAAATGTTTCATTTTTAGTTAAAAAAAGGTTTTAAATTGAAATGAAGGAGTTAATGAGAGGACCATCAGAAAGTATTCACACCTCAGGTTGAAGAACCTTTCACAGTCTGCTCCTGAAGCCACAGTGAGCTTTAGGTCTTCGTCATGTTCGAACCATGATGCTTGGAGTTCCAATGAAAAAGTTCTGCTATGGTTTCACCAGACCCGAGAATTTAGTTTTGCGAGTTGCTCCTCTGACCTCTTCACTATAAACACTTGACTGATGGAGCATATTGGCAATGGTTGACCTTCAGGATGGTTCTCTTATCTCCAGACTCTGGAGCTCTTCCTTACTTGCCTCAGTCATTGGGTTCTTGGTCAACCATCTTACCAAGGCCTGTCTTATTATTCAGTTTGGTGGGGCGGACAGATCTCTGCAGGGTTCTGGTGAGGCCAAACCTCTTCATCTGAATATTGGGGACCACGGTGCTTTGCAGAAGGTTTGGTGCTGCTGAATGTTCCTGCGTTCTTCCTGACATTATTGCTTGGTTTCTGCTCCGGTATTAACATCCACCTGTGAGACGTTAAACAACAATATATGTTAACAAATTACATATTTTAGCCCACGGGTCAGGTCCAGGTTTAGCCTGAACAAAGACCTTTAATGTCAGGTTTGGTTGGCCCGTTAGGTCCACCTACACCATGTTTAGACATTAATTCAATTCAATTCAATTCAGTTTATTTATATAGCGCCAATTCACAACACATGTCGTCTCAAGGCACTTCACAAAAGTCAGGTACATACATTCCAATTAATCCTAACCATTGAACAGTGCAGTCAGATTCAGTTATTTATTCAAATTGGATAAAAAGTTTGTCTATCTAAGGAAACCCAGCAGATTGCATCCAGTCAGTGACTTGCAGCATTCACTCCTCCTGGATGAGCATGTAGAGACAGTGGACAGTCACTGGCGTTGACTTTGCAGCAATCCCTCATACTGAGCATGCATGTAGCGACAGTGGAGAGGAAAAACTCCCTTTTAACAGGAAGAAACCTCCAGCAGAACCAGGCTCAGTGTGAGCGGCCATCTGCCACGACCGACTGGGGGTTAGAGAGAACAGAGCAGAGACACAAAGAGAACAAAGAAGCACTGATCCAGCAGTACTTTCTATGGGAAGGAAAAGTAAATGTTAGTAGATGTAGCTCCTTCAGTCGTTTCAGCTAGAAAGAAAGAACAGATAAACTCTGAGCCAGTTTTCAAGGTTAGAGTCTGAAGAGAGCACATAGTTAGTCACAGTAAAAGCTCAGTCAGTAGCCATGTCTAGGAGAGAGAAAGGGTTAAACACTGAAAGACAGGGCCATGTGGATCATCGGTAGAGGGTGAGCATTAAGTTGTTGCCAGCAGAAGCTTAGACGATTCCCCTCTCCAGAAAGGTGTTACAGGTAGACAGAGTCAGGCCAGGTGTAGCTTCTAGGAAGAGAAAAGAGAGAGAACAAAGTTAAAAGCTGAAATAACAGCAAATAATGCAAAATTGGAGAGTAGTGTGAGAATATAGCGAAAAGGGTGAAAGTGGTCATTATGTCCTCCAGCAGCCTAAGCCTATAGCAGCATAACTACAGAGATAGCTCAGGATAACCTAAGCCACTCTAACTATAAGCTTTATCAAAAAGGAAAGTTTTAAGCCTAGCCTTAAAAGTAGACAGGGTGTCCGCCTCACGGACTAAAACTGGGAGCTGGTTCCACAGGAGAGGAGCCTGATGACTAAAGGATCTGCCTCCCATTCTACTTCTAGAGACTCTAGGAACCACCAGTAAACCTGCAGTCCGAGAACAAAGTGCTCTGTTAGGAACGTATGGAGCAATCATATTTCTGATGTATGATGGAGCTAGATCATTAAGGGCTTTATATGTGAGGAGGAGAATTTTAAATTCTATTCTGGATTTAACAGGGAGCCAATGAAGGGAAGCTAAAATAGGAGAAATATGATCTCTCTTTTTAATTTTCATCAGAACTAGTGGACATTTCACCATTCACTTTTCAGCAACATCCTGTCCAGCCAACATTTAGATGATCTACTATGAAACCTCTGTGGTTATTCAGTCTAACCGGACGTAAACCCAAATTAATTACTCTCATATCTACATATGTCTAAAAGTTCATTATATTTCTGACTTAAAACCCCAGTGAAGACATCATCTCTGCTGTGGTTATTTACAGAAATCAGGACCCGAAGATTGTTCTTCAGATTGGTATTATTTGGATCAGTTTGGGTTCATTTTTCCGAACTTCTCTGGAAAATTTCCTGTTTGATTTCAATTCTCAGATTTCTGTGGATCATCAAACTCTTTCAGGAAGAACTATTGTAGAGCAGCCAGTGAAAGTGTTTATTGGCTGCTTTTATCTCCATGAAACCAGGTCCTGAACATATTGATTGTTCACTCTGTCGCAGAGTCAGAAACGATGAATCATTAGATGCTTTCTCTGGTTAAAATGGATCTGAAAGTGATATTTGTGCAGATTGTCTTAGTTTCTTGTGTAAAATGACTCTAATGAGACTACTCCCTGCTGGAAAACAAGCCCCAGGTTGAAGGGTCAGTTTTTTTCCGTGGTTTGGATCCTCACTGTGAAGTTCAGGTGCCACACCTTCCTCCGACAGCAGAAAAACGAGCAGGAACGATGTCAGCTGACGGATGGAGTCGCGGAGCGATGTATCCTCCTTGCCTCCACCGTTTAACGGCGCTCCCCACATGACGAATGCCCGGCCAGTAATAATTCAGCAGCAGGTCTGCGGCGCTGGGAGCCAGGGGAGGCGGCGGGATGAGGGCCCTTTATGGGAACAGATCCGTCTTGTTCTCTCTGTTCCGTCTGAAAAGGCCAGCGCTAACAGATTTAAAATTAGACCAGGGGCTTTTAATCTGGGCTGGGGTTCAGGTGCAGCGGACGGCCCGACACAGCAGTCCGATTGGACTCAGGGGACCAGATGGGGCCACCAGGAGAAGAAGGCGTGCAGGGGGCCCCCCACATCACAACATAATTGCCCCCCAGGGTCAGAGGAAATGGTGTTGGGGGGCAGGAGGGGCATATCTGACTCAAATCCTCAGACAACCCAACTCAGATCAGCTGGGGCTGACCTGAGTAGGACACGTGTCACATTATACACAAATAAACCCATAATCTGCTGCTCACCCAGAGTCCTGGGGGGTCAGAGGTGGCTTCAGATATTCCACCTAATACTTAGTGTGTTTCTGTGCAGATAGATGAGCTTTTTAATACATAAAGCTGCTAAACTGGAACTTTTGTGGCTGAAAGCGTCTCAAAAAAAGATAATAAGGGGCCTAAAAATGTTCTATGAATCAAACCGCTGGTGTCTGGTTTAAATCTGAGCATTTAGTTTTGAATTGTGGGTGAAACTCTGCAGTGAGGAGGTGGAAACACATGAATGATTGAGCTGAGCTGACACGTCAACATTAATGTCCCAGTCTTTGGTATAAATAAGTGACTTTCCCACGAGATCATGCCGTGTGTGGCTCTGATCCAGATTGAGCTCCGTTAACTCGCCGCTGCCGCCCGCCATCATGTCCTCGTCATTATCCGGCCGTTGCCGGCCCCTCGGCCTCCACGTTTGACAGGCAGTCCCAGTGCAAACGCTGAAAAATAATTGGCCCCTACATTCTAATTCATCTGTAAAAGGGAGGCCTTGATTAAATTAGTCCTAATAGACATTATTTTGTACATGACTGCTCTGCCGCTGCCGTAACCGCGTCCCCCAACTCGCCTAACAAGCCCTCCAATTTACTATTGACATTAAGCCGGCCGACACGAGCCAATCAGCGGACCATTCATCGTTTGTCATCGCAGCGAGGTTATGCTAATGCGGACTAAAAGCACAAACTAAATGCACATTCTTTATGCCTGAGTCATCAGATTAACCTCCCGTCCTCTGCCCCCTCCTCTCCCTTCTTCTAATAATGGAGAAATAAATAACGCTCTCCACACGCATCACGCTGTCCGTCGGCTCCGCTCCTGCTCGCCGGGAGCCGGCAGGGTCGACTCCTGGAGCAGAAATGAATCCTCTCGGTTAAAGTTTCCCCCCTCCATCCTCCCACCCTCTGGCTAATTGGCTCAGTCAGCAAATTGCTCATAGAATAAAGAAAAGGGAGAAAGGGGGTGGAAAAGCTCCACGGCAGAGTTGTCCTGGCGTCAGTCGGTAATGTGTTTGGATTGAATGGGTTCACGGCGAGCTGCAGTCGGCTGGTAAACAGTCTTCACCACAACTAATTCAGCCGTAGTGTTTACAGCCTTTAAACGGGCTCAGGAGGAGGCAGATCCATCATGTTCCCAGTTAGTTACTGGGATGGACCGTGTTTAACGTGTTATAGGAAATAAATCAATATGATCCCGGTGTTACATTGATGGAAATACACAGTTCATATAGAGAATGTTTTTAACTCATCGTCTTGGTGTTTAGGTGTGAAATTGTTTAAACTGGAAAAAGTTTTGGTTTTAATGGTTGATCACAGTTACTAAAGGCTGATATGAGTCTAATTTATTCTTTTCTCTATAAAATCCTTCAAGACATGAGTAAAATATATCGAACTGCACAGATCTAGACATCAGCCACCATTTCAGATAACGTTGAGTTTTTATTTATGAACGACTTCAATCCATATCTTTGGTTTTTGACCTTTATTCATCCTCAGTAAAACACTTCCAGTTGTCCTCCTGGACTTTATTCATCTTCTAATATTGAAAATAATCCTGATATTTTCCTAAAACCCTCGAAGGAACCTGGGAGATGTTCCTCTACGGGTTTTTCCACCAGCGTTTGGGATAAATAAGATTTCTGGGTTTTTATCTTTAGTCAGACTTAAACACACAAGTCTGTTTCAGTTTTCTGATGAATAAAAAACAATAGAAATAGTCTTTGTTGGCATAAAAACACCAAACAAATCAATTTCTTGGTTTATGTTGCATAAATTAAATCATCTAAGTTTAGTTTCATTTATTAAATGTCTCTTGTGTTTCAGAGGCGTTCCTTAATAATTCATATTTATTTAAACATGTGAACTGCAGTCACTCAAAAATAAAATATCAACCATCATCATCAGTCTAAGCTGATTTAAAGGCACATTGTGAACCCCAAACTAGATATTCCCATTAAAACCTTACCTTCGTGTGTTCTACATCCAGATCCTAATTAATCTGGCTCCTCATTTGTCGCATTCACTTTCTCCTGTCTGGTCAGGAGAGACCCTGATGCTGCATTAACCCCCCACTTCATTAGTGTCAGCCGGGTCCGCTCATCTGCATCCAACTAATCTAGTAGGAAATGTCAATGGCTTCCCTGGCCACGAAGCCAGAGCCGTCAGGGTCGCCACCACCACTTTGTCCCTAACAAAAGACCCAGAGAGACTCAACAAGAGCAGCTGACTGTGTCCAGCTCTGAATGTGGTTCAGGTTTACCAGGAGTCCAGTTTAACCTTTCAGGAAATCATTAAGCTGTGTGTCCAATAAACAACGTGTGCTTATCTGCCTCAAGAAGTTCATTCTTTCTGGTAGGAAATCTGCTGTTGATGACAGATGTTAAATACATAAATATGCAACAAGAAATCGGATTTCACATAAATATGCATGGAAGAAGTATGTCTAAAGGCAAATAGTCAGATAATTTTCATCTTGGAAGACTTTTATTTGTTTTTTTACCTTCCAGGTCCTCTGGAAAGATTAGACAATGACCTAGGAGGAGAGAAAGCTGAATTTAGTCAAAAGGATGAGTTTTTATCCTTGAAGGTGTTTGAAAATGTATTTTTTATTTTTTGAACTACTTTAAAACATTATGAAAAGCAAACAGTAGATTCAGCTCAAGCAACAGTAAGCGATCAGTTGACTATCTTCTGTGTTTTATCCACCAGGTGATAATACAGCATTGTCATTTATTTCAGTAAAAACCCAGTAGGCCAAGTATGGCGCCCTGAGGAACTCCACATTAAACCGTTCACGTCACTATTAACAGTAGCTGTGACACGTATTTGAGGACCGTTTAATAATAGAGAAATAAAACAGTAACAGTAAAATAAATCCTTACAGCAGTCTAGTTAACTTTAAATATTCACGAAGTCTCGACAGGAAACTTGTCACAAAGCAGATCAGAATATTTCAGTTTTAGAGCTGTAAAGCTTCCTAAAATCTGCCGGTCGGTGTGGTTTTTTTCCTGTTTTTAGTCTGAATCCGTGTGGTTGTAGCTGCTATTATGAGTTGTCTCTTTGTACGTGTGTCCTCTGGTCATTCTGTCCGAATCAACCAGACCACTGGTGCTCATGTTGCAGAATAACATCAGTTTCCTTCCTTCTGTTTCTGGTAAACTGAAGAAAAACGACAGATTCTTCAGGAAATGTTGCCGTTTATCGTGTTTGACTTTTGAATTCTGGTCCCATCCTGGTGGTTATGATGTAATCTGGACTTCTTCTGATCCTGTGGGAATCAGGAGGCACCTAGAGGATTATCTCTGTGACATGTAGTTAATTATCAGCTCCTTATCGACTGAAGGTGTCTCTGGTATCTTCTACATCCTGCAGTCCCTAACTCCCCCTCCTGTGATTACATCTCCACCTCCTCTGCCCAAACCTCCCCCCTCTCGGCTCGTCTTTAGGATCCGTGCAGCATCACTGGAGCGTCACGTTTCAGCCCAGAGATCAACTTCCCATCGCTGTGGCCCATTTCTCCTCCACCTTCTCCTCACCTCATTTGCATGGTGGCAGCTCTGTCCGGGTTAACCCCTCCTTCTCCTCAGCCTCGTGGCTGATTCCAGGCCAGCTCAACCCCCACCAACCTCATTTTAATTATCTGTGCCTATCCAAGGACAGCTAATGACCTGCTAATTGATTTCAACCCTTCTTTCCTCTCCTTCCTTCTTGCTTCAAGATGAAACAAAGCAGCCATGTTTCCTGGCTGAACGTAGTGTCCCTCACCTCTTCTTCCAGGGATTCATCTTTAAAGCACATTAGGTCAGGCAGTTAGCTGATGCTCCATCTATCCATCTATTAATCTATTAATTAGAGGGCTAATTAGGCCAGAAGAGAAGTCACTGACACCATGTCACTCTTAACCCCGTTTCTTACCGCTCATTACCTCCCACACACACATCCTCCACCCTGTAATTAATGATGGGCTTTAACAGCACAGTCTAAGCTCGTTCATCTCAGCTCGTGGCTGAAGGCACAGCTCCACCATCCTGGTTTGGTCTACCTTAAACTTGTTTTCTGCACCCTGACTGAAAATATCTGCTCAGTTTAACAGCTTCTTCAGTCAAGAACTTGGAGCCTAAAATTAACTTCAGAAATATTTCCTAAGAGATCTAAATGTCGGCTTGTTTTCTTTCCATGTCCAGATGTTTAGCTGAAGATCCGCTTTAAACGAACAAATTATGAAATAATAAAACTAAGGATGGGACCAAAGGTCTCCTAGATGGGTATGAATGGACGCATGGTTGGAGCAGAACCTTCTGCAGCCGACGGGTCCGTTTCATGTCTGAAAAGTCGGGGACGAAACGACCAAATATGCAGAAATATGAATTGGTAAAGTGATTAAGCGATCACCTGCTGAGCTGTCCATTTGTTTGGGAATTACGGGAAATATAACCGGATGTTTGAGATTTCTTATTTTAGGACAATATTTTGATCTTATTTCTGAAGATAATTTCATGTTTCTCTCAGAAATCACAGATTTAAGCTGCAGCAACATGTTTCATCATATAAATGAATTACTGCCCATTATTTATTAACACATACAGGAAAAATGATTCAGACTGTTGTAAAAACAGCCAGAATCAGAAAGACCAGATTCCTCTTCATTCCTCTCTTCATCCCTACATGAAGATTTATTGTTTATTCTTCCTGGTTTCTGGAACCTGTCTTGTTTTGTCTCTTTCCCATTTTTACCTTTTATTTACTGGTTTAGTGTCTTTTTTCCTGCTTTTATTATTATTTTCACTGTTTCACTGTCATTTAGGGCCTCTTCGCTGATATGAAGCTTCATTTTATCCTTTGTTTTTTTTAACTTTGTCTCATTTTCCTTCATGTCTGATTCTGAGTTTTACTCTTTGGGGCCCCTCTCAGAGAGAAGCAAAGGCCCCCAGCAGTCTGGGGGCCTCTGTCTGCTTTTCTAAGTATCTGATTCTTTCTCGGAGGCTCCATCAGTTTTAAAGTTAGTTCTAGTCCTGCAGGCCTTGTTTGGTGGTTATTGTGACAATCGGTGTGATTGTCGGGGTGTGTGCTGGCATTCAGCTCTGGGTCAGTGGTCCTTTTAAAACAACAAACACACACAGAGCAGCTGGTGGGACGTCCAGTGGTGGTCGGCCAATCGCCCTCTGGCTTTAGGTGGACAGGAAGCTCGGTGTGTGTGCAAACACAAGCAGACAAAGCAGCCGCTGGGGGAGAACGTTGACACACACACTGAACACACACACACACACACAATAAAGACGGTCCCGAGCTCAAACAACAGGCAGGAAATCAGAGATGCCCAGTGGGCCCAGTGTGGTACCTTGAGTAACACCAAACACAATCATGTTCTGATGAACAGAAGCTGACATTACGATGAGCTAATGAAGCTGTCAGTCAACAGGTCAAAACAAGACTTTAGAAATCTCCCAGCAACAAGAGTCCAGATGAAGAAACCCCAGGAAATAAAACCCATATTATTGGTTCCTACGAGGTCAGGAAGACGGGGGGGATTGGATCGAAATAAGTTCCTGATCTGAAAAAGTATGAGAAACGACATATGCTACAAAGGGGAAAAAAAAGATCTCCACGCCCCTTTCTCTACGACTTGTACTCATCAATCCACGCATTTATCGATCATCCAGCCATCCGGGTTTTGTGATGATTCCGGGTCTCATAGCCAGACCTCTGTAGAAAAACCTGCCATAAAATCATTGGGAACTTCTGTTCTTGTTCTAAATGATCTCTGGAGATCTGAGTCATTATTATCCACTCTGTGAAGACGTTTTTCTATCAGCATTTTTAATAAAGCACAGGAAGCCCAGTACTGCACCCTGAGGGCCTCCCAATTAAATTACTGACAATAAGAAGACCAATCAGTCGTAACATTTCTCTGATTCTTCTTGATTCTGAAGGCATCTGGTAGGAGTTTCACCTCTTTACTTCTGTGTGTTTTCTTTTACTCGATTTCTTTGTGAAAATGTCTTATTGGGCTTTTTGTAGCCCACCCCATTTTAGTTTATTTTCATTTTTGACAGTTTTCTGTTTCTATCAATATTCAGTTTGTTTTTTAGCATTTTAGGTTGTTTTTGGGCCCATCGTTGTTATTTTGTTCACATTTTTACAAATTTAGTTGCCAGAGTGATAAATTATATTATTAGCCACCATGTTTAACCATCAGCTGCGGTCCAAACCCCAAATATGAAATAAATAATTTTGAAGACTAAATTATCAGTCCAACATTATTAATTCCTCAAAGGTGAGTTATTGGTTTTATACATTTTTAAGGACCCATAAGGACCTGGTGGTACATGGAAGAACAGAACCACCCATGTAACCCAGTTCATTTTGATGACGCTCCGACCAGTCAGCCTGAAGACCCTGACCAGAGCTCAGCTGGGTTCTGTCACGGGAATAAAACCAGTACAGTCATCATGTTAAAGATCCAGTGGGCCCAGTGGATGTATGACGGTTGTTTCCTCTGGCTGGTGCAGATTTTATCCTCTAATTTCACTGACTGTCACACACAAATACACATTATTGTCCCTCAGGGCTTCGCTTGACACATTTGCATTGTGTGTGTGTGTGTGTGTGTGTGTTCTCTTGTCACAAGCGATCTCACCGGGACTCGTGTTTAATTATCTACCCAGCATGCCTTGGTGCCGAAAACAACGCGCTTCCTCTAATGGGATGTGAAAAGGGACACACACACAGATTAACACACAAAATATGAGTGAATGTGCATTCAGACACATGTTAACACATACTGTCACACACACACACACACTCGGTGTGGTTAATTAGTGCAATTAGCCTCTCCAGTGTCCAGAGCTGTGTTTTCAGGACTCGTTAACTCGTGATGAAGAGTCGCTGTTTACTGCATCATGCATTAAATACACAAACAACAACAAACCAAAATACTCAATTATAAATGATACCGTTAACACAGTAAAGCAATCAGAGCAAACCGGCTGTTAAATGAATCACATCCATGTTAATAAAATGTTAATTAACAGTAAAATACTGGAGAAACATTCACTAATTACACCTCTGTAAGACGTTTAATAATGAACACAGACCAACCGAAAGCAACAAGCTAACACCAAACAGCAGAGCTACGTTTAAATAGCTTCATGTTCCTGTAGAGAATCCAACTCAGTTCCTCTGTTTTACCCCAAATTAAGGGCTCTAAACCAGAACCAGAACTAGTAGGAACAGGAAACATTTGTTCAGTTTTCAGGGCTAACATCTGATTTAATGTTAAACAATAAGTAGAAAACATTTAGTAGAACGCTGTCTTATTTACGGTGAAGTTTTTCTTCAGTTTCTGATGACATGAATACATTTACATCAGAACTGCTGTCTGTTCTGGACTCTCTGCGGGCTCTTAGCAACTCCAGTGTGGGGAAGGCATGCATTTCCCAGGTCCAATGGCCTCGCATTTCCTCCCAGAGTCCCGCTGGGCGCTCACACACACTCACACACTCTCTGGGACACCTCCAGGCTTTGTCCGCGGGCTGTCGGCCGTGGTCCCGTGCCCGGCCTCCCCGCTCCCTGGTCTCTGGGTTGGGGCAGGAAGGAAGAACCTCCGGGACATTCCGTGATGCTAGGCGCCACCCTGAACCCCCCACCAACAGACGCACCACAACACAGACTGGTATCCAGGAAGAGAGTTAATGAGATTCAGATAGGTTCCCACACTGATCCAAGACTCTCCGTTCAGGGTTCACCTCAGAAACCGCGTCCCATCATTTCTCAGCCTGAAACCAAACTGGATCACAAGGAGAAACATTTCTGCCAACATGCTGACACTTCTCAGAGTTTTATAAATAAAAACAACAGATCTCCACCCCCTCGTTACCTCCTGGTAGAGGGGGAACAGCTCAATATCGGTGGTCCAGGCTGGTCCATCCCCGTCCCAGACTAATCCCTGGTTGCTGAGTGAGCCGCTGTTTACACGGAGGGATTAGATGGGAGATTAGATCCATCACAGTGGTGGATTAGACAGATCAGCAGTTGATGATACTCCAGTGGTGAACAAAGCTTCCTTCTGCCTCTCTGTGTCTTATTTGACCCTCAGAGGACAGATTTATAGTAACGTGTTGATCCTGCAACAGAGATGCTCCTGCTTTTTACTTCAGCTCTAAACTTCCTACTAGTGGGGAAATAGTTGTATATTAATCTAAGGCTGATACAGTAAAATCTAGAAACAATAATTAAATTAGTCTGATTAGTAAGGACAGGATCTCCTTTTTTTTCACAAATCTCTTGAAATAATTGATTTTACATTTGCTGTAAAAATTAACACCTAAAGTCTGCTAATAATTTTTTTGGTTTCATTTTGTGACTCTAGAACCAAGATAAAACATCAGAGTCTGTTGGCGACCCGATGGAAACCTCTGAAACCTCAGTTTGGATGTTTACTAGAACGTATCAAACCAACAAATGTTGAAACCTAAATAATACATCGGCTGCAAGGAGAAAAACCTTTAGTTCTGTTGATTTTGTTAAAGGCTTATGTCTCTCCAGTTCTGGAGAATTCCCACCAGAACCAGCCAGAAAAAATCACACATGCAGTCCTTTCCACACGTTCCCATTTTCATTTAATTTATTGTGTCTCATTTTATTTCTCTTGGTAGTTCAGTATTTTATGAATTATGGACATACTCTGATAAATCAGACATATAATGTAATTTAAATAAATCTTCAGTCAGATAATGTTTCTATTGTTGGTGGTTCTGATCCACGTTTGGACCGGTTGAATGTTATGCAAACCCACGATGGGTCAGAATGACCACATTTCCTTTTGCTTATGATGCAATCGTTGTGTTTGGGTGTGATATAAACAGATCCAGCATGTTTCCTTCTGTTTAGTTTGAACGTTTTAAAGTTTAAACGTTTCATTGATCAGCATCCTGACATTTCTTTTCCCTGGGTTCGGTCTTCCAGGGAGGAGCGGGAGCGCTGGATCCGGGCGAAGTACGAGCAGCGTCTGTTCCTGGCCTCGCTGCCCTGCACCGACCTCTCTCTGGGCCAGCAGCTGCTGAGAGCCACGGCCGAGGAGGACCTCCGGGCCGTCGTCCTTCTGCTCGCCCACGGCTCCCGACAGCAGGTCAACGAGACCTACGGGGAAGGATGCACCGCGCTGCACCTGGCCAGCCACAAGGGCAACGTGGTCATCCTGCAGCTCCTTGTCTGGGTAAGCGTCCTTCGGATGGATGTGAGTCAGTAAATCTGTTACCAGAATGAGATCTGAACCTTGTCACTGTCTCCACAGTACGGCGTGGACCTGATGGCGAGGGACGCCCACGGAAACAGCGCCATGGCGTACGCCCGGCAGTCCAGCAGCCAGGAGTGCGTGGACGTCCTGGCTCAGTACGGCTGCACCGACGAGCGCTTCCCTCTCATGGCCACGCCCAACCTGTCGCGGCGCAACACCAACCGCAACAACAGTTGCAGCAGCCTCGGCAGCGCCGCGCTCATATGACACAAAAACACTTCCTGGGTCACGATGCCACAAACACATAAACAAATTCCCAGTTTTGGAGAATTCTGTCCGTCCACTACATGTTGTGACGCTAAGCCACGCCCTCATCCGCCTCACCACCACTGCTGCCATTTTGGATAAAGATCACTGGTTGGTGGTGACGCTGCTTCTAATGGGAGAACCGTGGACAGGAAGGAAAATCCCAAAGCATGTTGGGAAATGTGGTTCACAGTCATTGAAGCTTTTTGGGAAACAGATCTTATACCTCATCGTACGAGCTCAGAATTAACATTACAAGGCCAGTTCAGCTAATCAGAATCCATCTGACCTCCCATCCAACCCAGTGAAAACAGCAAAAGGTGCAAAAATCTCCACCTTGATCCCAGAACTCTGTGACCTCCCTGCCTTCACAGGTTTCATTAACGTATCTCCATGGTGTTCAGAGGAGAAATTGAATCAGGCTGGTTCTTAGCTCGTTCAGATGCGATAGATCTTAGACACTTTGTTTTATTTAAAGCCTATTTCCACCGTTGTGTATATAAACCTTAATGTGCATTGCTGGACCAATGGTTGAACATGTCATCATGGGAAGATTTGTGCTTTTTTTGCAGATGATATTCGGGTGTATAAAGTCATAAAATGTACAGAAGCTTTTTCAGGCTCAGGGACCGGAGACTCTCCTTCGTTACCATCCATCGTCTTTTTCCCAGCGAGTCTTTTTTCCTTTAACTTCAGTATTTATGAATGAGGAACCTAACCATAATATTGTCCAGCATTCCTTATGTTATTCTATTATGTCAAAATAACATAAAGACAAAGGGAGCTACAAGGGAACTGGTTATCTTCAGGCAAGCTGACCCCGTCCGTTCTGATCAGTGGATCTCCAAGAAGGGCTGTTTCTTTTTCTCTGCTCTAAAAACCTTCTGTAAATACTCCACCTCTCTGTCCTCTGTTTCCTTTAATGACTGAGTAATGTAAATGAGCAAAAACAGGAAGTACGTTCAGTATGTTGGGCTGCACAGCAGAAGTGTGTGTATAGTGTTGTTTGGTTTGGCTCACCGATGGACTGACCCATCGTGGGCTGGAAGGTAAACGTAGGTGTTTAAACCAGTGGTTCTGAACATTTTTATGGAATCAGAGTTGGATTGTTGGGGACCATTTTGCATGGAGCTGAACGTTTTGATTGGCCAAGTCAATCATGAGGTCAAAGGACAATCCACATGTACACAGGGTACATGTGGATTGTCCTTTGACCTCATGTTGACTCCTTGGGTTCAGCCAAACCCAAGGTTTAGACTGTTAATCTGGGCATCAGATGGTAGGGGTGCTAAAGTTCAGATAACTATGGTGTCTAGAAATGCTGTTAGATTCCAAATGTTTTTGAATTTCAGTCACAACTGATGTCTAATCTGGTAAAAAT
The DNA here is from genome assembly GCA_036173005.1 of Crenichthys baileyi. Classification (NCBI taxonomy): domain Eukaryota; kingdom Metazoa; phylum Chordata; class Actinopteri; order Cyprinodontiformes; family Goodeidae; genus Crenichthys; species Crenichthys baileyi. The sequence goes on along the minus strand of JAHHUM010000715.1, from coordinate 35,233 downwards.
GAAGTCAGGACATTGTTTAAATGTGAGTGCACCAAATTAGCAGGACATTATGTCTACCAAAACTCCAAACGTCGATAAAATCTGACCTAAAACGGACAGAAATGGCTTGGTTCAATGTGAGTGATGGTACTTCAGAACATCTGGACTATCTCAGCTGGCCCTGGTCCAGTCTAATGGTCATAAAGCCGTTGGTTTTCTGCTTCTTCACATGAGATAGTTTGAATAACACCCTTACCTTTATTTCTGTATCCGTGGCGACCTGGTGATGTTGAACCACTGGTTTGTTCTCCTGTTAGGAGAGATTTTTGAGTGTTGCCGGTTATTTTCAGGTGTAGTGAAATCCCTTCTCCTCCTACCCTGATCATGTAGGTTGTTTTTAGATGTTGGACTTAAAAAGTGAAGAGAGTCTCAGGAAGGACGATGTGACTTTGGTTTGGGCTGGACGCCGCCATCTTTTCCCTCTTATCTACAACTGTTAAGGTAGACGTTGCTGCAGCAGTTGAGTAGTTCTCAGCTGGATTATCTGAGCAATATTCATGGCTCACTGTGTCGTCGTTGCTTCATTCAATCTGATGTTATTCTCATAGAAACCTAGAAGCTGTAAAATCAAACTCTCCTTTAGCTAAACATCAGTTTTCTCCTCTTGCCTTTCTGATTTTTCACACCTGCCTTTATCCTCTCAGATTTATTTCAGTGCCAGCGCCTCCTTTCCCTACGTGTCAGTATGCCGTTTAGTCAGCTCAACGGGGGTGAACAATACTTTTATTTCTGAGGTTATTGTTTTATTTTTCTATTCCACATGTCTCAGTACCAGGACCATTGGACCAGACACAATGATTTATTTCTGACAGAAATGCACTAAATTAAATATAGTTTGTCTCTCTTTACTACAACACTTTTCTGATATAACTTTAGTCTTTCTTTATTTATCTGAGGTTTATTTGAACTCACAGCTATATTAACAGCTAGCAGAAACAAAGCATGGCACAACTTAGTTTAAAGGGAGACTTTCACTAAATCTGTGTTTAAAAAGCTGTTTATAATCTGACTTAATATGTAATGTAAAACAACAAGCCCAGAATGTTAAATTAAGCTTAACGTATAATTAGATGTTTTTTGTCAGTAAAATCTGGATTAAATGAAAACCAGTTAGCCTCTAGTCAAAGAAGTTGGATCAATATCAACGAACAGAAAATTAATTATTTCTGCTCCTTGATTCTAGTTTACGTAATCCGACAATTATTCTGTTTTCTGCTTGCAAATATTGTGACTTTACTTTAAAAAATTGTGACAGGTACAACTATAGTAACAATAGAACACAGTTTAGCAGAAAAAAAGGTTATTTAGGTTAACAGGCAAATAAAAGAAGGCTAACATCTGTTTTACTGCTTTAAAAAGGGAAAATGATGCTAACTCTTACAGCAGTTAGCCAGACATGGCTAACAGAAAAACTAACGAGTTATTTCTCCTGTTATTTTTATTTTACTCCATCAGTGGGCTCATTTTATCTCTGGCTAAATATAAAAACTTCTAAATGGGAGATTAAAACACCATGTGATAATATAGCTACTGATTAGCTGGTTAGCTTGACATTTCTAATGGACAACAGCTGCTAGCTAGCTTATTTAAATGATTCTGCTGGTCTGTCATTCATATTTACACAGTTCTGGAAATCTAAACCTGTATTAGACATTTGGCAAACCTTACAGGAGCAGAAAAAACGCATCAGGATCTAAATTTGATTATTTCCGTAAACTGCCGAGTCATATTGCTGGTTAGCTAGCAGTGAAAAACATGGTTTACTAACTCAACTATCTAGTTTTAGCAGGTGAGAAAATGATTAATAGTCTGAGTCCATTATGGAGTCATTTTCCTTCGGACTAAATTTAAAAAGTTTAAAAAACCTTTGATTTAAATTTCCATAAAAAGAAGCACCAAGCACTGGGTTAGCTGGACGTAGCTAGCTAGCTAGCAGAAAATAGCTAAATGTCTTTTCTTCTAAAAACTGCTGAGTTATTCTGCTTGGTTTCTGTTTACAGAGGTTAAAAGGTCAATTTCCTAACACTTAGCAAGTGTTACAGTATCAGAGAAATTTGTATAGTTAGTGTCAAAACTTCTAAGTCATTTCTCCAGCTAGCTTCAACTGAACAAACAGCTTTATTAACAGCCTTTTTTCCACTTGTATGAAAATGTAATATTTTAGTCCATAAAGTCCTTTTTTCCTTAATGCTAAATATAAAAAGTTTAAACACAGTTTGAGAATAATCCCAACATAAAGCAGCAGCCAGTAATCTGGCAAAATCATTAAAATTAATGATTTCTATTGGTTTCTGGATCATACTAAATGTTTTTGACAAAGAAAAGTCTTAAATATTAAATGTAATAATGGAGGAAGAAGCAAAAATATTTGACCTCTGTTTAAAAGCTAGCAGATGAGAATCTTGTTTCAGTTTTCACTAAACCTTGCTGACATTTAGGCTAAAAATTTTAAAAATGCTTCAATTATTTGACACCTGGAAAGCATTCGCAGTGTGACGAGGTTACAACGTGTAAATAATTAAAGGCCTTCTCTGAAAAATGATAAACCTGTAAAGATGTTTCCTCATGTCGATTTGAACAACGCGAAGAAGTGTCGCCTCCCCCAACCACCCAGGATGTCCGTCTTATTTCTCAACGGAGAAAAACCCCAAACCTTCCTGTACATTTTGTCCCAACCTCCATCCACGTTTTATTCATGCTTCCCTGTTTTATCATCCAGATGCATTATTGTTATTGTTGTCACTGTTATTCTAATTAATATTATTATTATTGTTAAATTTTGTTGTACAGTACCAATGTTGAGAAATTCTACCTAATGCAGAATCTTTTACTGTAATTTGTCTCTTTTCAATAAAGACAAGAAAAATGCTTCTTAATATAAACGCGACATGCGGCTCTTTATTTGTGGTCATTTTCAGGAACAGTTCCTGTTTTTAGAACGCTAAATGTAGGAGAGAACCAGATGATGAAATAATCCCACTGAACCCCTGATGAAGCCGACATTCCTGCAAAGTTCTCAGCATTTCCAAATGTCTCTGGAAAAAAACAGACCTGAAAATGGATTTAAATTTGGATTAAATGAAATGTGCAAATTTGCCTGGAAATGGAAATGTGACAAAAACTGCATGAATCTTTAAGGAGAATTAAACAACTCATCAGACTTAATTCACACGGATAGTTTTACAAGATTTAATTGGACTAATTTTGTTTTTTACTTTAAGATCCTTAAATTTTAATATTTTCTTGGGACCAAACTTTCTAGACATAAATTACAAGTTTATTGAGCATTAAAGCTTTAACTTGATATGGCAACAAATAAAGGTTTTACTCAGTAACTAATTATTAATAGAAATAAAAAGAATCTTTAGCCTCATCTGAAAATGAGCAGAACCTGATCCTAAAGAGCTGAAATATTTATTTAGAAACATCTGCTTTGAGTAAATTGTTACAGAAAAAGGATCAGGCTGTCATATCTGAGGATTTCTCAGCAGATGGTGGATGAGGTGATGATGAAGATGAGGATGGGAGGCTGAACCCCCGCCGGTCTCATTTAACCGGCCTCCTGGGACCTCCTCTGCAGACCATGATCCAGGTTCAGGTCCGCGCTGTTCCTGTAAGACTGGAGGCCCGGAGCCTGGACCAGAACCTTCTTCCAGAAATCAGAGGTGAAGATAAGGGACCAGGTCTTTCTTTCGATAAATAAACGAAATTAAACAATTTAATGCCAAACTTCTAAACAAAAAATCCAGAATTTCAGAGAAATTCTGACTTTCTTTTCAGTTAATTTAATGATTTAAACATGTTTATGATTTTATAAATTAAAGGTTTTGGTCTGAAAATATTTTTTCTCTTTATAAGCTCCGAACTATTTTCTAAATTAATTGATAGAAATAGAAACTTTTTAACTGAACACTGTTAATAAACTGCTTTAAAGTTTAAATTTGCGTCAAATAAAGAAGGATTTTTTGATGCAGAGACCTGGCAACTGGGCCGCGTCATTACGCAAAGGTGCTTCAGTCCAGCTTCCTGCGCATTCAACCGGACCGGTTCCGGTTGCAGCAAACAGCAGCGAAACAAGTTCGATCTGGGTCATTTTTGATTGGCAGAAACCGGATTAATGGGCAACTGACGTCACTGGAGCCAGGTAAAATTTAAACCGTTATTTTGACTTTAGATGAATTAGTTTTAATTTAACTCAGGTTTGGAAAGATTCGCAAATTCTGCCTCATTCATTAGTTTGTTTTGGGCCTAATTTCCTCTCATTTCTGTGGGTTGTTCTTTATTTTTGAAGACTTGAGGCCTTCAGAATGAAATTAAATGTGTGTAAATAATTATCAATAAGCGTAAAAGTAGATCTGCTGATCTTATTGATGCCGTCCAGATGGAGGAGTGTGTGGAAATGAGTCAGACTGAACGCATCAGCTCAGTTTGCGTCCTTTAATCGAAGATTTGCACATTTGTGTATAAATAAATTAGCTGCTTTATTCAGTCCAAAGCAGCATGAAGATCTCCCTCAGCGCCTTCTGTCTGTATTTACATGAAGAAGAGGAGATGATCAGCTGTCCTCCTCCTCCTCTCTCACTGCGCCGCAGTTTTTGGCGCAGCTGCAGCGGGTTCGTGGTTAAAGCTGCGGCTCTTTCTGCGGAATCAACGTTCTCGGGCTCAGACGGTAAAAAGAAACGAGTTTGGGTCACAAACTGATCAGAATCGAATCAGCGAGGTGATAAATGTTCTGATCCGTCCATCTCAGGCAGAATTATGGAATAAAGAGGAAACATTTTGATTTAATGGATCAGAACAAATAAAGTCATTAGAGTTTTTCAGATGTTTCCGGTTCGGCTCAGAAATCATCGCTGCACACAGAACCAGGTCTGCGTGAAGGTTCCTGCAGTTCTTCTACGGCCTGGCCTGCTCCATCTGCTGGTGCTGACTCCTGATGGCGAAGCGGCTCACATGCACCGGGATCGGAACCACGATCTTGGGGTTCCGGCTCGGCTCCCCGGACTTGTTGTTCACGTTTCCGGCCTTGACCCGTTTCCACTTGGCGCGCCGGTTCTGGAACCAGATCTTCACCTGCACCTCGCTCAGCTTGAGCGCATGCGCGATCTGGGAGCGCTCGGTCAGGGACAGGTACTTCTTGCAGTGGAACTCCTTCTCCAGCTCCAGCAGCTGCTCGCTGGTGAACGCGGTGCGCCGCCGCCGGTTCTTGCCGCTCCCGCCGCCCATCGCGCCGCCGCCGGCCGAGCAACCGCCGCCGCCGGAGGAGCCGTGAAGGTGCGGCGCGTCGTCCAGGCCTCCGCCACCGTCCCCGTCCTCCTTGTGGCACATGGACGTGAGGTTGTCATCGGAGCTGTAGTCCAGGTCGCTGTCCATGGAGAAGCTCTCATCCTTCCTGCCGCTCTCCTCTTCCTTGGAGTCTTCTTTACTGTGAGCTCTGGCTGCGGGGAGAGGAGACAAAACTCACATCAGTTTCCGGTTTTTAGGTATTTCGGGGTTAGTTTTTGGAGCCTGTCGCCGAAAACACAATTAAATAAATTATTTTCCAGATTAACTAAAAGAAAAAGTCTCGTAGATGTGATTTCTGTTAAAAAACAAAGAGCCAAATATAACAAAAAATCCCAAATCATAAAATAAAATTTAATATTAATTTAAAACATTTAAATTCAGATTTAATTGATCGGAATCACGCTGCTGGATATTTATGAGTGAGGAAGAGGAGGGTGACAGTATCCATCATCAGCTCGGATCAGATTCAGGACGCGCTCTGCGGGGATGTTCCGCCTTCACGCGTAATTACGCACCGACTGTCTCCACGCGGCCTTCTTCCCTGTGCGTGTGTTGATGTGTGTGCGCGTGCCCAGTGATGTCAGAGGTGATGACAAATAAAAAAACAAATATGTCACGCGCCAATAAACCAGAAGTACGCGCAGGTTTAGGAATCTGAGCAGCGAAATTCATCATTTCTCAAAAGTTTTGTCTTTTCACCAAATGTCCTAAAACTAAATGACAGATTCAACAAATAAATTCTTAATATTTTTAAAATAAACAAATAAACTGGATTAAAACCATTTAAGTGAACTAAGTAAATCAGATTGTTCAGTTTGATCCATTAAAACTGAGGCCTGCGGCTCCACATTATTCATGACTCTCATTATATCATTATTATAAACGAAACCTGCAGGATTTAATAAAAACATAAAAACACATTAAACAATTAGGTACATGTTCAGCTTATTAATTATGTAGTTTTTATTTTATTTATTAGCTAATTTATTTACTGAGATCCTTTTTTGTTTAAATCTCAGAACTTGATCTAGTTTTTAGAAATATTTATTTTGAAGTACATTAATAAACAAATAATTAAAAACACACATTAAATAAGTCATATTCGGATCCGCTATGTTGTATAAATCTAATTAAATTATAATAATATTTAATATTTAGAACATGGCATTCTCCAGCGGAACCGTCCTCACCGACCCAGCTGAAACCCGCCTACCTGTGGATGTCTGCAGCGGCGTGTCCGCGTCGTGGAAAGCCGGTAACGCGGACTCTTTCCCCGGCAGGAAACTCTTCCCGTCCTCCGCCTCCAGCCGCAGCTCCTGAGTTTTGTCGAAGACGGCGTGCAAGGCCTGGGAGCCGAACTTCCTGGCGGCCTCCTGGTGCTGCTGGGACGGGGAGAAGCCGCCGGGCAGCGAGGCCATGAGGGTGGAGGTGAGCGCCATGCCCTGCGTCAGCCCCTGCGCCAGGCTGGAGCAGAAGCCGCTCTGCAGGCTCGGGATCTGCGGGTGGTGACCGCTGGGTAGAGCCTGCTGCAGGGCTGGAGGTGGAGGCGGGGGCGGCTGCAGCACCACGGACCGGTAAGGCATGAACATCGGGTACCCGGTGTAGACGAAGTGTCCCGGGCTGGGCTGTGGGGGCCCCCCGATCAGGGAGTCGATGCTGAAGGCGGTGGTGCTTCCGAGTGGCCGCTGCATCACCATGAAGGACGGACTGAACGCTGCGCTCATATGAACGACCGCTGTAGCTGCGAGGAGGCCGGGGAGGAGGCGCTGTGGGCGGCCGTGGCAGGGACCGAGCCCGGCTGGGGTGGCGACAGTCACCGGGAGCTGAGGGGAGCGATAATCCGATCAGAGACAAACATTCCTCCCTAAAGTCCGCAGGAGATCAACAGCTTCCAGATAAAAAGCACACACCGAACGTGGACTGATCCGTTTGCGTCTTTCCGCTGCTCCGTGACGCGCCGTGCGCACTTTGGAGAGGACGCGGCTCCACTCCAACTTGACCCGGACCTGAAGTATCTGTTTGCGGACTCCCCTTCTCTCTGACCCGCTGGGACTGCCTGAGTGGGCGTCACTGTGTGTTTCCTGCCGCTCCGCGCCTCCGCAACTGTTTTGGATTTAAATTGCGCTCCCCTCTGTTTAATTGCGCTGCCTTTAGCGCCAGGATGCCGCCTCCCTCGGTCTCTGATTGGTGGATGTCAGGTGACGATCCGAATGATCGGAATCCACGCAAAGTGGGACCAGAGGGCATTAGGAACAAGAACCACTAAAATTAAATCTGCGTAGGTTCGGACAGGAAACAGTTTGTCTCAAATAAAATGTTGATATTATTTTAAAACCGCAGGAAGTTTAAACTCTGGCTGGATCCGATTAATTATATTATTATCATATTAATCATTTTAGACAACAATGATTATTTTTCTACAGTTTTATCCTCTGATAATAAGAAGTTCTGGTGCTGAAACTGAGCCTTGATGGAAACAGAAATCCCTCCCATGCAGAACATTAATGCATGAATCCTTGGAGTAAAGAAAGGCGTCTCCTGGATGGTTCGGTCCAAAACATGATTCCAGTCTTACGTAATGCCATCATCAGGGAGGAGATCAGCAGAAAATGGTCGAACTTTTCTGTTTTCTCTGTGAAACATTCAGAATCTTTTAGTTTCTGACTAAATTTGATTTAAATCACTGAGAAGAACAGCTGCAGGTTTCACTTTGGTTCTTCATTTAAACCTTCTAGCTTTATTTCCCTGACCTTATCTTCATGAGGGATGGAGCAGAGGATGTATATTCCTCCCCCCATGTTAGCTTCTCTAATAAGAAAATCATTAAAGAACCAACATTATCTCAAACTAAAGTTTTAAAGAAGTGTTTCATATTATTTACATTCTGAAAAACACAAGGAGTCTTCTGCAAATGTGAAACATGACCATTATTAGCACGCTGGAGAAGTCTTGTTGTTCCTGCTGCTTCACATGTTCTTTGTTTTCAGGAGTCTTCAGGATGAGCAGCAACAAGAACATGATATGGTTTTATCTAAAGGTGAGTACCTGAATGTTTCCGTCTAAATCAGGATGTGGAATAAGCACCTGTGAGGGGATCGTTTCATGTGAAGAGTCGGAGATAAATGAGCAGAGGACCACCCTGGAGCTCCACATCATCACTCATCCTCTCATTTAGGTTTAGCTACCAAAACTAAACTTAGAAACTGAAAAAAGGCTTAGATATCAAAGAGACCTGAAAAGGTTTACTCTATATATATGTATATATGTATATATCTTTATTTATTTGTGGGTACCAAAGCTAAATGTTTAGGGTCAATAATAATCAGAACTGCTTGGTTCTGATATGTTACAGCACTGCCCCTTCAGAGCTGCAGGATGAACTGTTTATGAAACCAGTTTATTTGTCAGAACTTCTTAGTTTGGTATTTATGTTCTGGAAAGTGAATGAGTCAAAGCTGATTCTGTGTTTAATGATTTCAGAAATCAATGTTGGGTTTATGATGCAAGGATGGATGTTTAGGTTTAGGAACCAGAACTTTCTGGTAGCATTTTGCAATCAGAACCACCCGTCTTGTTTTTTTTTTTTGTGTTCAAGAACACCTTCAGATCATCAGCATATATAGATTTATGTCCTACAAATGTTAACTTTTTTATGTTGTACTTTCAAAAGTATTTTCTGGTTAATGATGTGAATAAAAGAAAAGATGCTGACTCAATCTAATACCGTAAACTAATACCAGAAGATTAATATTTTATTAGCTGGATCCGCAGGAATGTAACATGTTGGTGGTACGTCCCAAAATGTGTCCAAACCGGCAGCCTCATCTTAAAATATTAAGGTTAGTTGATGTTGTTAAAGGATCCAAACATGTTGTTCAGCTGCTGATTTTTACACTGCAGATAGATTCAAATTAAAGTCCTTCCTCAATGTGTTTACTTAAAATTATATGTTGTTTACTGTGGATAAAAAGGTAGTTTGGGACGCTGGGAAACTTTTGTTTCAAATTTTTTATTCTTATTAAAAATCTTTATTTAACCAGGTGAGATGTTTGGGAGCCAGCAGTCATTTACTGAAATGACCTGGTTCAAAGTGAAGATATGTTGATCATGTCGGATAATAATGATATTTATGTTTAAAGGGGGTTAAAATGAACTAAATTCCTTTTTGATTCCAACTGTTGTGCTGAAATCAGTCGGTCTGAGACAGATTTGATTTCTTCTCATCGCTGCATCTCCTGGTGTGACGGATCTCTCTTCCTGTCTGGTTTCATCAGTTTGTATTTGCAGCTGAAATCAGATTCAGCTCCTGCTGTTGTGACTCCTGATGAGCTCTGAAGTGGACGGGTGATTATCCTGCGATCCATCTCCCGCCCGTTGCCACGGCGCCGCTCTAAATCACAATGTTTGCTCCTGCGTCGGCATCAAACTGCATTCTGATGAATCCTGGAACGACCTCCTCATCAATTCATAAAAAAGCTCATCAATGCCAGCGGCGTCGAAACACATCAGAGGGGACACATGTGACCCCTGACCCCTGTGAAGCCCCCTTCTCTCCTGGGCTGAGTCAAGGACATGCATGAATACCTCCTCCTCCTCCTCAGGGTCACTGGGACACGATCTCATTAAAGGCAGCCTGATCTGCAACTGCAATGCAGACATTAAATAGCAGTATTTTTCAATTAGGGCTGACAAATTCAATCAAAATTCCATAGATTAGGATGAAATGAGGCATGGGTCATTTACAAGGGAATTTAATTGCACCGCCATTAGACAAATAGTACAGCAGTCTCTGTCTCATTATCAATCATGTGGGGCATCAATAGTAAAAGGTTGGAAGGCAGCAGCTGTGTGCGTGTCGGTGTCTGTGCACGAGGAGCGTGCATGTCCCACCGCTGCCACCAGCAGCTAATAAATACCCTCTTTTGTACTTATAAATTATCCAGTTTAATTAACAACATGGATTATGATTGGACTGTGATTTAATTAAACCTTTCCTGCATGCAGGGCGAGCGCCGCTGCCATCCATTATGAGGTGCTGAGGGGGGACGGAGGGGGGGGGGGGTACTGTAATGAAGTTTCCTCTGATAGGAGCTGCTTACCTGGGAGATTATCAGGTGCTGCAACAAGCGGCCATAATGGACCGCTGAATGGATCCAGAACCACACAAACTGCTCAGATGTTGCATTAGACCCTCCACCCTCCTCCTCCTCCACCTTTCCCTTACCAACCTGAAGGAGAGAAACATGGATATTATCACTACATGATGGAAAGTAAATGTGATGTAGCAGAAAAACCAATCAGATCAGAACCAGAACAGATGGTCCATCATGTGGATCAGTCAGAACAACCTCATCTTTGTCATCAGAATGTTCGGTTCTAACTGAAGCTAAAACTGATCCAGTAACATAAATACGGACCTAGCTGTGGAAATTCACCTTTGAGAATAAAGGCGTTTATTTTTATCGGCTCTAAAAACGTTTTAAAGATCTAGAAAGAAACGCCCAAACCAGATTTACTTGATCTATTTAATATTAAAAGTAGCAGCTTTTTTTTTTTTAACTGTTCAAATATTTAAGCCTGAACCTTCTCAACACATAACAGACGTGTCCAGGTGACTGGGTCAGCACAAAGCTCACCAAACTAACCACAGTTGGTCCTGATTCTCCACCGACTCGTGGTTCAGAAACAGTTCCTGCTCTGAGTGGAGGGAACCAGGCAGTTTGTCCCTAAAATATTTATATTTTTTCCACTAATAATAAACTTAGCGTTGTTTTTCTTCCTGCTTTGGTCACATAAGATCCACAGATGTAGCAGACCAACAAAGTGGTCCGTCACTGTGAAGTGGAAGGAAACATTCATGGTTTCTAACATTTAATACTAATTACAATCAGAAAAGTGTGGAGAACATTTGTATTTGTAGGTCAGTACTCTGAAAGTTACCTGTTCTTTGCTAAACATCTCAGGCTCAAGCAGATTGGGTGGAGAACATCTGTGAACATCAGTTAGGCCACATGAATCTGCTTACCGTCCCTTACTCTTGGTTGGTTTGTGGAGTCCGCAACTAGCAGATGACCTGTGGACAGATTCTGAATGTACTCTGAATGTATCATAACAGACTGGTAGTACTGGGAAGGCACCAAGACCTTCTGAACCATCTCATCTCAGGTCCGAAGTTTGCATCAATTAAGATTCAGATCAGCGATTGGATTTTTGATTATCAGAGCTGAAAGGGGCTCGATTGATCCACCAACGAGGTCAACCCTGCTCTGACGGGGGTTGCTTCAGTGAGCCGGGAGGCCTGATGAGGATTGAATTTTTTTAAGTGTCTTGTGGCAGCGAGGGGGGTCCGTATCGATCAACATGCTGCAGAAAACCTCCATCCTGACCAGTCGTCAGAGGAACATCTGAGTGAAAACGTCTTCGCCTCCACAGTGGAGTCATGTTAACCAGGAGTGTTTTACAGTCCTCCGATGGTTCCTCAGTTCTCAGCCGGGTCAGCAGCTCAGTCCAGTTATGTTTGTTTCCTTTAGGTCAGGATAAAAAACATAATTTTTAGGTTTTAAAGCTGAACATGAAGACACAGTTCTGCTCTGAACGTGTTAAAAGGAGGTAGAAATCCAGCTTGGAACTGTTTATTACTCTTCATTACAACTATGGGAAATAGATTCAGATATCATTAGTTTTACAGCGAAATGAAAGAGAAACAAACTTAGATTAGATTTAGTGTTGCTCTGTAAGATTATTCAGGGTCTGTTATTTCGACAGAAGCTCCAGCAGATCAGCGTGAATATCAGGTTATCATCTGCAGGAGGTGGGCATCCCTCCCTCATGACCTCCCAGGGTCACCTCTCACCCAGTGACCTGCTTTGGTACGTTGGCTGATCGGGGATCTCCTCGGTCTGTTTAACAGGACTTTTAACAACGTCTGAAAAGTATTTCTTTGAATTAGGCAATTAAATGAGAACACCTGTAGACAGAGATGCTAACATACCAGATATCAGGTGCAGAGAGAAGAACCTTCTGGACCAGGAAGCTCCTGGATCCCAGCTACACTGAAGTAAACACCATCACATCAATAGCTTTATAATATAAGCAGCATTTTCACCAGGACCCAACAATTTCCTCTCTCTGTAGATCTGATACTGGACCCAAACCGTTCCTGCTCTGTCACCTCAGTTCTGAAGAACTAATCTGGACAGAATCAAGGCGAGCATCTCTGAGATGATTCCTGGATGATGGTTGCTGAAGGTTCAGATGAGCTGGACTGAATATAAAAGTGAGATGTGTCTGAATGTGGCGTAAACCAGGACGCTCTGTCGGGACGCCGGTTTACGAGGACCCAGATAAAGTTTTTATTTTACCTCCTCAGAGTAAAAGCTGGACCGGCGTGGTCTCTCTGAGACTTACAGGCTCATTAAAATAATTAGAAGCTGAGCAGACTCCTGTAATAAACTGCTGTCAACATGAAGACAGCAGCAATAATTCACATACAAGCCACAGATTCTTCATCAAACACTTAATCATGACTTCATTGAGACAAAATAAAGATGAGCCTCCTGATGCAGCTGCGTCGCCCCCTGCAGGCCACCGCATGGAAAACCTGGATCATGTTCCTGAATGTGAGGATAAGTCAGGCTCTGGGAGCTCTGAGGACACCTGGTTTCTTCTCCGTTCCAGCTTCACAGTCTGCTGCCTGGAAATGGACCCAGGAACTCAGACACATGAAGCAACAAGTAGTAAATCTGAGGAAAATTGTTTGGAAAGAGAAACTTTCCGTTACGTTTGGCTCTGAGGTCCTTTTCAGATCTCCACGTCTCAGACCCGACTGTTCCTCCCCAGGCAGCAACAAACTGGGCTCATTCAGGCTCATTAACAGGAATGAGCCGTTTCACTTGCAAAGATGATGAATAAAATGAATGAAATGAGTTCTGGAGGGCGTTGAGGAGAAACTGACCCCTGAATCAGCTGAAGAGTTCATTTGTCAGAGTAGAAGCTGCTGTTTAACGATGGATGAGGGTTAAATGTTACTGTTCTAGCATGAGGTGGGATTCACCGCCCTGAATGTGTTCAGATGTAAGAAATCCAAGTTCTGTGGAAGAAGACTCAGCTGCAGTGTTTCTGAAGCATCCGTCGCTGAGCAGGTGTTCCTGCAGCCTCTAATGACTGTTATTAGCCCCTGAAAGCAGCGTGACCTCTGACCTTGGCCTGTGAAAGCATGCAGGTAAGTATGCGCTGCAGTGAGAACAAGCTGTCCAGACATTTCTTGTTTTTTTTCAGAGGGGGAGGAAGATGGGGGATCAGTGCTAATTAGATCAGGCGAGATTTTTACGTCCTCTCCCACAAAGTCTCCAAAATACACTTATTTAATTATTACAGCCTTAATTACTGCTGGTACAGCGTCTGAAATGGGATGAGAAGAGACGGCGGCTAAAATTGGGTTTCCTCAGGGTTGAGTGTGTCGCCTCCTATTAGCAGCATGAAGGCCAATCTGACCGTCTGCTGCTGCGAGCGCTGAACACATTCTCCTCCCGACACAAACAGGAGCTGCTCATGAATGAGGGCCTTGTCCGCAGAAACTTTCTCACAGGAAACATCTCCTTCGCCTTTAATGTTATTATCACCTGCATGTTTCCTGTCGGCCAAGATTCGGCCCGCCGGGTCGGTTCTCACAGATCAGACACTGAAGAGCCTGGGTGTGTGTGTGATCCACAGGCAGCTGCCTGTCAGACCAAGTTCAGGGCTCATTAAGCCTATTTCTGAGATCTGCTTCTCTAAAACCAGACTGATCTCCTCAAACACATCATTGTTTGGCCTGTTTAAAATGTTATAAAAGGAGAAAATGTTCTTCTTTCCCGCCTCACCGCTGGAGTGATCAACATGTCTGACTGCACACTGTCTGACAGCTGGAAGAAACCGTCCCTCCTGCTGCTCCCTAGATTGTTTTACCCTCATATGACCGAGGTAATATTGCTTCTACTTGTTTATCAACCTCTAATCTCTGATCGTCAGTTTAAGTCCAAAATACTCTTTCTGGTAGGTTCTCAGTAGCTGCCACTCCCTCACAGGGACTAAGGTTCTGCCCAGATGATTCATCAAGAACAAGCGGCTAGAACTCCCAAACCAGAAAGGATGTGACTTGTTCTTGCAGCCCTGGTTCTCTGGATGGCATCTTACTGGCCTCCAGAAAGATTGTAAAGAAATTGTTCTGGTTTAGGCTCAAGTTTCTACCATCTGTGTAGAATAATCCAACCTGCAGCAGGCATTGTGCTGTTAGGTACCCTGGGTTCGCTTCACTTCAATAATAAAAAAATCCAGAGATAAATTCTACTGCTAACTTATAGAGTTCTGATGGCCTGACCTAATCTCAGATCTCCAGGCTCCTGCATTTAGAGCATTTAGTGGAAGTCCTGTCTCATCTTTGATGCCTGGGATGGTTTTGTTGCTGTAAAAGTTAGATCAGTGGTGTGCGATTCACAGTGTTCTGTTGCGTCATGACCGGATATATTACTTTTTGGTTGGTTTTTATATTAAAGGATCAGCCAACCATTTCAGGGCTTTAATCACTCTTAATGCTTCAATTGCCTATATGAATAAAACAGAAATATTTCCAGCCCAGTCTAGAAGTTCTGGTTTAGAACATAATCTCCAGAACCTGCTCCCATAAGTCCATCTGTGTCCTGTAACTTTTAGGTATAAAGCCTTGCTAAATATTTTTACAATATCTTCATAGAGTTTGATGCTTTTTCACAGATTTTCTGTCCAGTTGCTTTATTAAGTTATTAATACATCCTAAAGCTCAAGGGATGAACCGGGTCTAGATCCTTGCTTAAAACTGGATCTGCAGGACCAGAACTCTGTCACAAAATATTGTCTTTTGTTTTTTGTTATTTAACTGGATCTACAAAAATAACCAAACATAAACCATTCTGAGAAAAAGCTAAAACCAGAAAATTATATCAGAACCGTAACCAGAATTAAAATTCTAACACAGCCGCAGAGTTCTGGACTAAAACATGCAGATAAAACACAGATTATTGCTTAATACAGCATGTATGATGTTCATAGCAGTGATCAGTATCAGTGCTGCAACATAAAGCTTTAACAGCACAGCTTAAAACAACATATTGGGATAAAAATGGACGAGTTGGAGTGTTACAGTGGCCCGATTGGGTTTTTATGGTTTATTCTGGTGGAAACTCTGCTCTGACGTGGCTCATTTCTGAAAACCATGACCTGACTTGATGTTTCTGCTGCGTCTCTGAGTGCAGCAGCAGGTCTGGCCGTCATATTGTTTGGCTGGGAATGTTTCGGGCCGAACCGGCTGCAGACTGAGAGTCGGTGTGAGTCTGTGGATGAAAGAGCTGTGACAGATCTCTGGCTGAACATCAGGCGGCGTTTAGTTCTGCTTCACTGTTTCATGTAAGAGGCCGTAATGAGAGCTGAGAGGCAGAGAGGACCTGAAGAGACTCGGAGCTCAGATTAAAGGGACAATCTGTCATTTTCCTCAAATGTTTTTGTCCTAACTGCCAGATTTAGGAGAGGAAGACAGACTGAAATGCAGAAACGTTTGCTGCATTAATTAAAAGATAAAGAAACAGCAGATCAGTTACTTTTTGTTCATCTTCAGAGTTAAAGTCTAAAGTGAAACGACTATAAGCACTTTAAGAGATTAAGTGTTGTTTCAATAAAGAGTTCAGGAAGATAAATGGGCTCAGGTCACCGTGGTGACCTTAAACATGGTTATATTTAAACATGAGCAGATGCTGTAAAGAGAGAAACACTGGACAAAAATCAAGACATTATAAATGAAAACTCTCTGTCTGTGTGGGAATATCTAATCTGGTCCAGCAGGTGGCGATACTGTCAACACTACAGCCCAAAACTTTACAAAAAATCAAAACATCTTTACATGAAGAGTCACTCAACATAAAAAAAACATTTTAATATAATATAGCAGTTTTTTCTTGCGTAAACTTGCCTCAAAGTGACCATCTGGTTTCAAGATGAACATGACTAATTTAAGAAAAACGGATGGTTATTTCCATGGAGATTTTCCTCTTCCAACCTTTTCTTCTACCAATAGGCTGCGAACATCCGAGCATACCTACAGGTTCAGGGAGGAATATTATGATCATGCAGGAAATGGAACCCGATAAACAAGGATTACAGGTTCTACAAACCTGAACCGTATCAGACCGTTGTCCTGCAGTGGACCTTAGGATTCAGAATGAGAAGATCCTGAGCATGACTAAAGAAATGCTAGGTCAAAGGTTGATCCCATCACACTTGTAGCTCATGTTTTCTTTGAGACTTTTTCCTCTTCAGTCCACATCTGGAGTTTAATGGACGAAATGAACCCGTGTGAAATGAATAAAAATGTTGTGGTAGGACAGGGGTTTTTTTGACCAAAAATCTAGTTTACTTGTGGATGGAGGGAGCACACAAAGTAAAGCACTCATGCTGTAGACGGAGCGGCTCGTTTTCTGTTGTGGTGCTTTATAAAAAGCGATGAAAGCACCTGCTTCTCCTCCTTTGATTAGGAGCAGTGATCACCTGTAAGCAACATGTTGCAGGTCTGAAACTGTCAGGTCTTTATAGCAGAAGCCCAGTGCCAACACAGGGTCTCATTACCATGCTTCCATATTTGTGCAGCTGCAGGTTGAGGACTGCCAGACCAACTGAGGGATGTTTAAATGTGTAAACTTGGTGTTAATGAGTCTGCGGCGGTTTGGACTCAGACGGAGAGAAGTCAACAGCCACGTTAACCTGCAGATGAGACGGCGAGCTCTGCCTCCCCTCGCTGTGGATCCAACATCATTAGCTGGGAGAGAGACAGTATGTTGGGACGGTAATGAGCCCTCGCCCATCATCCCTCACACCTTAATTAGCAGCGGGCGCGGCGCTCGGTCTCCCCCGCTCGCCACTAATGGAGTGAACAAGGCAGAAAACGAGGACTATTAAAGCTGGACATGAACTCCAGCTCTCTGCGTGAAACACTTGAAACATAATCGTCCTCTCGCATCGCTGCCTCGTCTGCTGTCATCCAGGAGAAGCAGGATGGATTAGGATGTCCACAGCGAGACGAGTCCCACATTCCTGCCTCCAGCCTGAAGGTTCATTTAAATCCTGCTGGAGCTGAACCAGTCTTCGCCTGTTTACCTCTGACTGGGCAGCTGTTTCTGGTAAACACAGTCTAATCCTGTAGGACATTTCATCAGGTTTGATCCTCCAGCTCCCACATCTTCAGAGGTCAGGGGTCAAGAGTGTGATGGGGTGTGTTTGATTCCCGCGTAGGTGTCACCTGTGTTTGATGTGTGACAGAGGGTGGGGCCGTTTAATGGCCACAGATGTCAAGGTCAGCCGTGGGCGCGGTCACATGATCCGAATGAGGTGAAGAGGGCAGGGTCCAGGTTGGAGGTGGCGAGATGATGATGAGGCAAAAAGGCAGAATGGTCTTCAGCCTCACAGCAAGGCAGCAGAGTGTGAGTGCTGTGGAAAAGTATTTACCCCCTCATATTCACCAAAACACACATCCTGATGATCCTCAGGACTTCTGGGAAAATATTCTGTGGACTGACGAGGAGAAAGTGGACTTTTTGTCTCCTCACAGCCACTGTACCTCACATTGTACCACCAAATCACTTCCTGGCGTTTCCATTTTCACGTCTGAAGTAATTACAGAGCCTGAAGTTTCCCTTAATCTGCTTTTATTTAGGTGATTTCCAGCATGCAGCAGTGCTTGTTTTTAACAGAATGACCCTTTAGGGGGTGAAGCCCTCAGACACAATCAGAGTCTGAATCAATTAGCGTTCTGAGGAGCAGAGGACAATTAGCCAGCTGGCTGTTATGAAACAAAGCAATTAATGTTACGTTAATAAGTCAGATTTCCAGTAATTCCACATCATTGGCTAATCACCGACTAATTACTGCAACGGCTTATTAGTGCATCTGATGATGAGAGATTAATCGGACAAATCTGGGTCTTTAACAAACTCCTCGGAGCTGCTGTGGCATCTGGACCAAATGTTGCTCAGTCTGGTTCTGTCACTCCACTGGTGTTAGGGAGATCCTGCTGTTAGAATCAGAACCGCTGCTGTGAGTGATGAGACTTTTACGGGCTATGAGTGAGAAGGTGCAGATAGTCTCCATGTGGAGAGAGAAATGCAGGAAAGAAACGATGTGCAGAGACTTCAGAGAGACGAATTAGAGACGGAGAATAAAACATTAAACACAAACTAAGAAATATGCCATAAAACTTGTTTTTACCAGTTCCACTGGGCAAGAAGCTCTTAACTTTAAATCCATTTCTTTATATTTATATCAGAATTATTAAATGTCGACAGAGACGTTTGTCTAAAACCAACAATAAGCTTCATTTATGAGAAGTTAAACTGTTTCTAATTAACAGACTCATGTTTTCAGTGTCTATCAAGCTCCATTTGTTATACAGTAACACACAGCGAGGTTTTCGTATGTCAAACACACCAGTTTCAGATCTAACTGGTCTCACTGGTCTGGTGAAGGAGCTCCACCTCCTCAGGTTCAGGTGGGACTTGAATCCTGCAGAAAACAGGTGAAGCTGCCATTAAAAGGCAGCTGTTGCCTCCTGAATTACAGCGTAGGGTGGGGGTGATGGTCGTCCTGGTCGGTGAAGGTCAGGGCAGCTGTGGGCGGATCACAGGAGGCTGACTGGGTTTATGTTCCCCTCTGACAGCAGACGCCCCCGTCGTCGCACAGGAAGCTGCCTTCAGCAATCTGCTTCAGCTGTCATCGTCCAAAGCCTCTTCTTCTGGCCTAATGAAGCTGGAATCCTGGGTGGACTCCGGTACCAACCAGAACTCCTGGGTCTTTCATCCAGAACATGGATGCTTGTTGAGATCCGGTAAACCCGGACTTTATTTAGGCCAAATCGCATGAAGCTTGGTGTTTAAAGGATGAGAATGAGGCTGCAGAACACATGAGCCATGAGCCTAAATCAATATATTATTAACAGTATAGAAATACATTCCTGGGATATTTCTACCATTTACAGAAATGGAAATTTAGTGAAAATAGATTAAAACACTTTTATTTGCACGTTGTTTTAAATGGAGGTCAGAGCCTTGTGTTAAATCAGGAGAAAAAGCCTCTCTGGAAACACTTTAAACCATCTTGGACTGAGTTATGGATCAATTTAAGCAGAAGGAGTAATTATCCATGGATGCTGAGGATCGCCGTGGAGACAAAGAGCTCAGAGGGCTGTGAACTGATGAGCCGCAGATTACCTCTGTGTTTATCCGCCGCCCCGTTGGGGCCACAACTGGAGTAAACGCAGCGTGGCGTCTTGATGCTCGCGGGCATCTTCCTTGGCTCGGGAAGGCGGCGTGCACACTTGGAATAATCGGATTAAGGTGGGTTTGTTCCGCTCTGTGAGCCCACCTGGACTGAAACACCAACGAGGGAACATCCGTCACATCTAAGCTTCACCTGTTTGGAGGGGAAAATCGTAAATTATGGCAAGAATGATCAGATTTAATGGTTCAAAGTAGAACGCCAGAGATTTTTAGATTATTGGGACAGAAACTGCTTGTTGTTGGTCAGTTTTAGCTTCAGGAAGCAGTTACTTTATAAATCTATGAAACAGATCAACAACTGATCTGTTTGCTCATCCTTACAGTCTCTCTAGATGGTCCACAGTTCTGGTTCCTCTCTTCTCCCCAGCTCAGCCCACAGCTGCTGTACTGGGTTTAGATCTGGAGAGTGAGATGATCATGGATTATTTCTTCTTTCTGTCTAGATTTGTCCCTTTGTTTCCCTTTGTTTGTGATGGTAGGACTGGTCCATCACAAACAAGCAGTTAGCGTGTAGAGACCATCTAATGGTTGTCATGGAGACTGGGAGTTCCCATGATGCTACCGTTTCCTTCTCTGAGTTTCAGTTAGTTTGAATTCTAACTGAAAAAACGGGCCGGTTCTTCTGGCCATTTTATGAGTAATGAACACATTTTGGTCTTAATTAAATGACATGTTCTCCTGTCTTTCCCATTTTGCAGAGGGGCTGAGAGAAAAGGCTCTCTGGGTCATGTTTCATTTATAAATTAAAGGTTTGGGTTTTTCAGTGAGACGAAATGTTGCTGCACAAAGACTATTTGTTATAAAGCTTCTTCATGTTTTTCTGGGGCAATAGGTATGGAGGTGCTGGATGTTCTGAAGGTGCTGGATGTTCTGGAGGTGCTGGATGTTCTAAAGGTGCTGGATGTTCTGGAGGTGTTGGATGTTCTGAAGGTGCTGGATGTTCTGAAGGTGCTGGATGTTCTAAAGGTGCTGGATGTTCTGAAGGTGTTGGATGTTCTGAAGGTGCTGGATGTTCTAAAGGTGCTGGATGTTCTGAAGGTGCTGGATGTTCTGAAGGTGTTGGATGTTCTGAAGGTGCTGGATGTTCTAAAGGTGCTGGATGTTCTGGAGGTGCTGGATGTTCTAAAGGTGCTGGATGTTCTGGAGGTGCTGGATGTTCTAAAGGTGCTGGATGTTCTGGAGGTGCTGGATGTTCTAAAGGTGCTGGATGTTCTGAAGGTGCTGGATGTTCTAAAGGTGCTGGATGTTCTGAAGGTGCTGGATGTTCTGGAGGTGCTGGATGTTCTAAAGGTGCTGGATGTTCTGGAGGTGCTGGATGTTCTGGAGGTGTTGGATGTTCTGAAGGTGCTGGATGTTCTGAAGGTGCTGGATGTTCTAAAGGTGCTGGATGTTCTAAAGGTGCTGGACGTTCTGGAGGTGCTGGATGCTCTAGACTTTAAGAAAACCAACCAGTCACTCTTAGTTTGCCTGAACTTTGGTTTTTCTGCAGGTGTGGAACTAAAATGCTGAATTTTACAGGTTTTAAAGGTAGTTTTAAAATCAACTTACTCAAGGTAAAAACAGTTTTTTCTGAATTGTTTGTGCAGAACAACTTTTGCACAGCAAATAGAGGATGTATATTTTTAAAATATAATTTTGAGGTTTTATTCTTCTTTTCCTCCACTTTTCATCATGTTCTGGTTCAGATTTAAGCTGACAGGAACAAACCTCATATCTAAAAACATTTTCTGCTGTTTGGACCTTTTATAGAGATCAAATAAATAAAAAATCTGAAGTTGTTTCTTTAAATGAATAAAATCTGTACTTTTAGGGCTGTTTCATCATCTCATCTACGTGGAGTTTGGAGAGTCATGATGGTGATCATGTGACCGCTCATGGCTGCGCCCACTCCTCAGTCCTCAGGGACCTCCATCAGGAAATAGGTCAACTGCACACACACACACACACACACACACACACACACACACACACACACACACATAGTTAGCAGCTCATTGATGCAGACAGGAAGCTCAGGTTGTCTCCATAATTTCTGCAGCTTTCTTAGACACTTTCTAACCTGTGTTTCCATGGTAACACATAAGTGACACCTTCCAACTGAAAATCCTGCAGGGATGCATCTGTTTGGGCTGCAGCTGCAACCAACACGGTGGGAAGAAACCTAAAGACTTCAATGGGCTGAGAAGGAAAGTTCTGGAAGATCTGATAGATATTCTGACCCTAGTAGACCCAGAACAAGAGCTGAGCTTCTCCTGCATTCTGACCCCATAGTTAGGTTTGTTCTGAGCCCAGGTTGGTCTCCTCCAGGTCTGCTCCTTCTCTCTGATCCTGTTGGTGTTGTTTATGGACAAGATCTTCTGGTCTGGTCATGGAGAGGAACCTGAGGAGCATTATGGTCAGTAGCTCCTAATTGATACCAGGGTAGAGCACAGGATGGACCAGAACTTCTTCTGTAGGGATGCAGCAACTCTGTCAGGGTGAAGAAGGACCTGAGTCAGTCTGTCCATCTATGTTCTAACCCTCAGAATAAGATCATGAGGTGTTTTATCATGTCTGCAAAGGTCCAGCTTTGAAGCAGCTGAAATGATCTTCCTCTGTGGAGGTTTGGAGATAGAGGTCCATCATCCAGGAGGGAGTTCATAGTAAAGCTCCTGCTGCTCCACATGAACACGAGACAGCTGATGAAGATGCCTCCAGGAGGTCTTTCAGCTACACCTCCTACTCATATCCCTGTCAGATTTAAAGTAAAACCAGCATGTTTCTAACTGAAGGTGATGTTGGATCGGCCCAGTCAAAGTCCTGACTTACATCTCATAGATCTATCAGGATGTCCACTAAATGCAGTTAAAAGCCTTCAGCTGATTCAAAATGCTGCAGCAAGAGTTCTGATGAAAATTAAAAAGAGAGATCATATTTCTCCTATTTTAGCTTCCCTTCATTGGCTCCCTGTTTTAAATCCCAGATAGAATTTAAAAATTTTCCTCCTCACATAAAACCCTTAAAATTTTTAGCTCCATCATACATCAGAGATCTGATTGTTCCATAGTTCCTAACAGAGCACTTCGTTCTCAGACTGCAGGTTTTACTGTGGTTCCTAGAGTCTCTAGAAGTAAAAGGGAGGCAGATCCTTTTAGTTATCAGGCCCTCTCCTGTGGAACCAGCTCCCATTTTTAGTCCGTGAGGCAGACACCCTGTCTACTTTTAAGGCTAGGCTTAAATTTTCCTTTTGAAAAAGCTTATAGTTAGAGTGGCTTAGTTTATCCTGAACTATCTCTGTAGTTATGCTGCTATAGACTTAGGCTGCTGGGGGGACATAATGACCACTTTCCCCCCTTTTCGCTACATTCTCACACTACTCTCCATTTTGCATCATTTGCTGTTATTTCAGCTTTTAAACTTTGTTCTCCTTTTTTCTCTTCCTAGAAGCTACCCTGGCCTGACTCTGTGTCTACCTGTGAAAACTTTTGGAGAGGGGACGTCCGAGCTTCTGCTGGCAACAACTTAAATGCTCACCCTCTACCGATGATCCACATGGCCCTGTCCTTTCAGTGTTTAACCCTTTCTCTCCCTAGACATAGCTACTGACTGAGCTTTTACTGTGACTAACTCTATGTGCTCTCTTTCAGACTCTAACCTTGAAACTGGCTCAGAGTTTTAATGTTCTTTCTTTCTAGGTGAAACGACTAAAGGGACTACATCCTTAACTTTACCTTTTCCTTCCCATAGAAAGGACTCCTGGAATCAGTGCTTCTTTTTCCTTTTTTTTGTCGCCTCTAAAACCCCCAGGTGGTGGCAAATGGCCGCTTTTTTTTGGGGTTTTTTTTTTTTTTTTTTTTTTGTTTTTTTTTTTTTTTTTTTTTTTTTTAAAATTTGTTTTGCTTTTTCTGCAAAGTCAACGCCAGTGACTGTCCACTGTCTCTACATTTTTCATCCGGGGAGGAGGGAATGCTGCAAGTCACTGCGGGGATGCAATCTGCTGGGTTTCCTTTAGAAAAAACTTTTTATCCAATTTGAATAAATAACAGAATCTGACTGCACTGTTCAATGATTAGGATTAACTGGAATGTATGTACCTGACTTTTGTGAAGTGCCTTGAGACGACATGTGTTGTGAATTGGCGCTATATAAATAAACTGAATTGAATTGAATTGAATAGAGAATCTATGGAGGCAGCTGATGATTAGGGTGATGGTAAAGAAGTGGATCTCCTCATCAAAGGTTAATCATCAGACTACCACAGGAACCAGGAAGCTCTGATGCTGATAAAGACTTTTCTATTGATTATGGAGAAGAGTGTGAATCATTTTGGACAATTCTATCATAAAATGTAAATAGAAACAAACAAATATTGTTTTTTTTTTGAAGATGAATCCTTCTTTTGCTTGGTTTTACTATCTTTTAGGAGATGCCAGTCTCTGTCCAATCAGGAACAACCTTCTGGGTTGCATGAAAATACATTTAAATCCAAATCCGCTGGGGGTATGAATAATTGTGAGCTTAACTGTATCCCTGCAATCTGGGAACAACCTGGAATCCCCCTTTAGAGCTGGGATGATGATGGATGGATGGAATTTCTTTCAAAATAAAAGTCCTGCCGTCACCTTCTTAACGTTCAAACCAGAACTAGTTGCTTGATGATGGAGTTTAGGAGACGTGTCTACGTCTACCTGGTCGCTGTTAGCGGTAAATAATTACTCGTTGCCAAAGACTCGTTAATAAAGGTTTTCTCTTAACGAGATTTTAGCAACAAGTCAAAGATAAATTCATGTGATGCTGCAGCATCCAGCAGAGACGGGAAACAAAGATTAGAAACAATTAACTCCCAAATCTGTTCATAGAAACATGACTGACGAGACGACAGCGCTGCAGATTATAAGTCCTTCATAAATGAATATGGTGAATATGTCATGCTGTCATATTTCTGCATTATTACAGTTATTCCTGCAGGTTTCACATCAATTAATGATTTAATTACAATAACTTACTAGATTGTTTGCAGGTTATTAAGTTTCTGTCCTTATTATGTTTCATTTATTGCATTATTGGTTGTTAAATCAGCCCTAATAACTCAAATTAATTTAGGCCACTGATTTTAGACAAGATCTATAAAATGTTACCTGTTTTACAGCTTTTAAGACAATATGTTTTTACAACCTGATAACACAACAGTAAATATTAAACATGGGCAATAATAATGAATCAGCCTTCAGGGTTTTGTTCTGAAACTGTCCAACAGCTAATCATTTAGTATGAAGGACATTGTGAGCCCAGAACGGGTCGGTTCGGTTCTGTGTCAACCACAACAATGCCTTTGTTTAATTAGAAAACATGAATAAAGAGTTGTTACATGTTTTATACATATGAATATGTTCCTAAAACCTTTAACTAATTAAAAAAACATCAGATCCACGTTTATCTTTTAGTTCTGCTGAAAAATGTTTTGGACCAAAATTTAAAAACATCTTAATTGATTTTATTCCAACTTTGGGCTCATCAGTGGTCAGAGCACCCTCATGTGGCCGCAGAGGGGAATAACATCTCGCTGTTTAGAGGATTAAGGATTAAAATCAGTTTGTTTTTAATGACCAGAAACATGAAAACCGAATTTAAAAGGTTATGCTTCACTTTGTTCATTTGACCCAAACCCAGCGAGACCATCCAGAACAAGAACCTTTTTTTTTTATGATTTTATTCCTCTGCCTCCTGCTCCTGCGAAGACTGAAGCTGCGTGGAAACAGCGCCATCTACTGATGACCAGAATGAAGAACATCTTCAGGTTCTGAGCCAGAGGAGGTAAATGAATCCATCAGAAACGTAGTTCTGCAGGTTTATGGCTGTTTGGAGCTTCTTCTGGACTTCCTGCCCATGTGGCCCATGATGTCTGAAGAAAGCTCAGACGTTTGTTTGGGCTGCGAAGCTCCAAAGAAAACATCATAACTAGATCCTCAGTGCGCTGCTGCCTCCTGGTGGATTCCTGCAGTACTGCACTTTCATAGTGTTCCTTTAATTCTTTTATTTATCTTCTATTTGAATTTATTTCTCTGCTATGAATCTGTCTGCTGTAGCTCCTTCTCAAGTTGAAACTGAACTAAAACACATTAGTGTAATTTATTGTCCTGCAGCAACAGAGGAAACCAATCAAATATATAAATTAACACAAAATATGACTTTTAAACACGTGCAAAAATATTTTACCAAAGAAAATTCATCATAAGTTTCATAAAGGATTGCAAGGATGGATTTTTAGGACCTGCTGAAAAGACAGGAAGGACCTTTGATCAGTGAAGTTTAGCAGGTTGATGTCATTTCAAGCTCGCTGCTTGTTTTCTGTCAGATTTAGAGTTAGTGGATCAGTATTTACAGACCATTAGACAGAAAATTAAAGGTTTCTATTTGATCCACATCTTTAGAGGAGAACTAAAGCTGCAGAGAGCTGAGGAACTCCTCCTGAAACCCTCTGAGCCTCCTGTCAGTGTGGGCCATTTAAAGATAGATGGACCATTAAAGATAGTGTGGACCATTTAAAGATAGATGATCTTTATCAGTGCTTATTTTCTCTTCATATTCACACATAAAATGAGATTCCAGCTAATTATTCACCACATCCAGACCTGAAGTCACGTAAAATATGAGCCGAGTTTCATTTGAACGAGACAGAATAAGGAGAATATTAAAAGCAAGCGAAGCAACACAAGCATTAAAGCACTTCAATCAGAATCCCAGTCGATGGAAACAGCATTTTTTGGATTATCCGTGTCCATAATTCATTGGAAATACTTTAATACAAAGAGGAATAAAGTGATATAAGGGTTGAAGTATCAGATGGTGAAGGGGTGGACTGATCCGAGTCCAGTTTAGACCCAGATGTGGATCCTTCTGACTCTAGGATGAAGGAAGAATCAGAAAACAAGTCTGAAGTCTATCAAAACTTTGATTTTCTACATCATAAGCACCTGATAATAATCTTAATAATCTGTAATTCCTGTTAATGCTGAGCAGATACAATATTTAATTAGATATAAAATCTCAGTTGTTCCCATTTTAAAACAGATTCAACAAATTTTTTCTGCTTTGCCATTTTTGTTCATTTTTATTACATTTAGCAGAAAAACCCAACATGCTGACATGTGGAAACAATTACCGCTGTTTATAACATGTCCGATACATGTGAAAACTGTTTTTTCTGTTAGTTTCACATGAAAATGTACGAAAACCACAAGTTTCACATGTGAAAACAGCTAAATCCCGTTTTTGTCCCACATGTGAATCTCCTGTTGTTCCTCTATGTTTATTTGTTAGGAAATAACTCGTTTCATATAGATTGAAACTAAACCCAGCGATGTTCTTCCTGTTCAGCAGGTTGATACTGAAACAGTTCACGTCTGTCTAATCCTGAATCTCTGAGCTCTTTATTTTATCCGACATGTTGGAGCAGGAAAGAAAAGGGTTTTCCTCGGAATCAGGACAGGGAATCACTGCACATGTGAATAAAACGGTAAAATATTAAAGTTATTGTAAATATAAGAAATATTTCTGATATTTAGACCAAGCAGCTTCTGGTGATGAGTCATGACAACCTTTTTACTTCGACTTCATCGCTGCTCGTCCTATGTTTTCCTGAAGTCGGAGAGTGTGTGAGTGTGTGTGTGTGTATTTAATGGACTGAATAGATGCTCAAGGCTGTGAGAGCAACATAATGGATTTATATTTACCTTCCTGCATTTAGGTGCTCCTCAATCGGTCCATTAGGACAACAAATAAATAGTTCTTCAGAGAGATGACTTCAGGACGTCTGAAAGGCCTTAAGGACCGAAGCTCAGCTCCATTCTGCAGAAATAAAAACATATATGCACTCACCGGCCACTTTATTAGGCACACCTTGCTAGTACCGGGTTGGACTCCCTTTTGCCTTCAGAACTGCCTTAACCCTTCATGGCATAGATTCAACAAGGTACTGGAAACATTCCTCAGAGAGTTTGGTCCATATTGACATGATAGCATCACACAGATGCTGCAGATTTGTCGGCTGCATCCATGATGTGAATCTCCCGTTCCACCACATCCCAAAGGTGCTCTATTGGATTGAGATCTGGTGACTGTGGAGACCATTTGAGTGTGGAGAACTCATCGTCATGTTTAAGAAACCAGTCTGAGATGATTCGTACTTTATGACATGGTGCGTTATCCTGCTGGAAGTAACCATCAGAAGATGGGTCCACTGTGGTCATAAAGGGATGGACATGGTCAGCAACAATACTCAGGTAGGCTGTGGCGTTGACACGATACTCAATTGGTACTAAAGGGTCCAAAGTGTGCCAATAAAATATCCCCCACACCATTACACCACCACCACCAGCCTGAACCGTTGATACAAGGCAGGATGGATCCATGCTTTCATGTTGTTGAGGCCAAATTCTGACCCTACCATCCGAATGTCGCAGCAGAAATCGAGACTCATCAGAACAGGCAACGTTTTTCCAATCTTCTATTGTCCAATTTTGGTGAGCCTGTGTGAATTGTAGCCTCAGTTTCCTATTCTTAGCTGACACCTGGTGTGGTCTTCTGCTGCTGTAGCCCATCCGCCTCAAGGTTCAACGTGTTGTGGGTTCAAAGATGCTCTTCTGCATGCCTTGGTTGTAACGAGTGGTTATTTGAGTTACTGTTGCCTTTCTATCAGCTCCAACCAGTCTGGCCCTTCTCCTCTGACCTCTGGCATCAACAAGGCATTTTCGCCCACAGAACTGCTGCTCACTGGATATTTTCTCTTTTTCGGACCATTCTCTGTAAACCCTAGAGATGGTAGTGCATGAAAATCCCAGTAGATCAGCAGTTTCTGAAATACTCAGACCAGCCGTCTGGCACCAACAACCATGCCACGTTCAAAGTCACTTAAATCACCTTTCTTCCTCATTCTGATGCTCGGTTTGAAGTGCAGCAGATCATCTTGACCATGTCTACATGCCTAAATACATTGAGTTGCTGCCATGTGATTGGCTGATTAGAAATTTGCGTTAACGAGCAGTTGGACAGGTGTACCTAATAAAGTTGCCGGTGAGTGTATAAAATCCTCTCCTACAAAGATTAAGATACATTTATTTCTACTGTTGATGATATGAAACATGTGAAGCACCTGAAGCTGCTCTGCGTGAAACTGAGGAAGCTGAAGATCCAGGAGGTCCCTCTTCATGAAGATGTCTCTTTTACTGGTGAGGAGCTTCTGGATTTAATGCAGAGATTAAAACAGAAACCTGGAAGCAAAGTCTCTCCTTTAGAAAATAAAACATCTACCAAAATAAAGCAGAACTTTCCAAATTATTTTAAGATGACAAGGAGATTCTTTCACTGATAATCCAGCTTTATGTGGACCTTTGGATGATGCAAAACTCTAAAGAGAAGCTGGAATCAAAGGGGGGCTCTTATTGATGCTTGTGGTGGAAGATCTCCACAGAAGAAGCTCTACCAGGTAAAGTTTTATTACCTAGGAGAAACTTCTACTAGGAGCTTACAGTGGCCATATTTGCCCTCAGTGACCGTCCAGAAGGAAAGGTCAGATTGGTCCACATGAAAACCAGTGATGGTGCTGGGAAGGCTTTTTATTTCTAGGGAGCTGGAATGCCTGGAGCAGCCACCAGGGGGCAGAATTGGTGGTGTAACAGCTTCAGTTATCAGGCAGTGACCAGAGCACTTGACAGTCTGTTATATCTGAGGTTCCAGCTTGGATAGAAACATCTCCCTGTCCTGCTGGTTCTGACTGTAGCTGAACTGGGTTTCATTTAACTCGATATCAACTGGACTTGTTCTCCTGTGAAGTGCATAGTAGATTATTTTGCTTTAGATTTATGTTAAATAACTGAAAAAATGAAAGTTTTGCCTGGTCTGGTACTTCTTTGTTTAACCATGTCTTCTTCCTGGAAGGTGCTACTGATAGGCAGATAGAAAGTACTCCTGTTTTCAGTTGGTTCTCTTTCCAGGGTGTAGTCACTGATAGAACCATGACTGCCATTAACTATCTGTTTTTTTTTTTTAATAGAATGTACTCCTTCTGTGTCTCCTTCCTGTCTTCTGAACGAGCTAGATGGCTGCTCCCACTGAGCTGGATTAGGCTGGTGGTTTCTTCCTGTTAAAAGTGAGTTTTTCCTTCCACCTTCGCCACATGCTTGATCAGGATGAGGGATTGATGCTAACTCGATGTGATCAGCCGGGCTTCCTTAGTAACTTTAAACCAATATGTATTAAATATTTCTGCTGTAATTTAAGTTTAATTGGACTGAAGAGTGAAAGCAGAGCTTTATCCACAGCTTCTAAATAAGCGAAACTACACAGAGGTTTCTGCGCTTTTAAGGGAATGAACATGAACTCTCTCATTGTTTATGGTTGTAGTTTAGAGACATAGTGTTACTGATAAAATGGCCTCCATTGGAAGGAGCACTTTTTAATCCAGTGAAAAACTTAATAAAACTTCATAAATCAGTGAAATTAATCTTCTGTAGCAGGGGGTTCCAAAGTGCTGGTCTACACCCCCCTGGGGGGGTCGTGAGACACCAAGACGGGGGGAGGGGCGGATCATTGTGACGTGACCCCCCGAGGTGTTTGGATTTAATAAAGAAATATATCATTAAATAAATAAATTTAATTTGAAATAATAATATATATTTTATGGGGGTCGCCAGTCTCTGGTACTGTTATTTTGGGGGTCGCAGTCTTTTCCTCAGGGCTGCATAGAAAAGGGATTATTCTGGACAACACATGAAGTAATGAGATAAAAAGTTTTCAAACTTACAAAAACTTTCAGTTGGACCACCATGGTCCAAGGTTCTGGGTTCTGGGTAAAACCTGGATATTTAAAAATGGCTCAGGTTAAAAATCCAATAAATTTTATTCCAAATGATTTTACTCTCGTCTATATCAGCAAAACCTAAATAATTGTATTAGTTAATGTGGGGACTGAACCAGACCGCCGTGCATCAAACTCAGGATGTTTTTACCATGAAGACACTTTTCTCATGGAAAACCTGGTGACCCCTGTAGAAACTGGCAGAGGTGCCTGGAAAATAAGTCTCATCTCCCTGATGGAGATAAACCCTGTGCAGAACCGGCATTAGTGACACAGAGGATTCAGACAAAAGGAGGAGGCTGCAGCAGCTGTTTGGGTTGTAATTGTACACCCAGAACCGCTGGTTTGAATCCCACCTTACCGACTGTGACCACATGTCACCTCAGTGTTAATCTGCCAAGCCTGTGGTCTGACATTTAACACACAAACAGCAGCGAGGCAGGAAATGGAGATTTTCATGCTTCTTTATGCACATTTTCATCTGTTAAGCCCTGAAAATGGCAAATATATAATTAATGTGAAATATACAAGAATAAAAAACATTTTAAAAAAGCTCGACTGAAAAACTAAGGGTAAAAAGTTGTTGTTTTCTCTGGTGGGAGGAAGAGGAGGGAGGAAGATATTCATTGATTGGTGCAGCAGTGTGTGCTTGACCAACATGAATGAATCCCAGTAGTGACGTTATGCTTGGGTCTGTGTGTGTCCTTGACAGAATATAAAAGTCCAAAAGCCACTGGAAGCTTCAGAGGAGAAGAGGAGCGACGGAGAAGTCTTCATCCAGAACGAGGAGAACAACACCAGCAATAAGAGGAAGAAGAGCAGCAGCAAGCAGTGGTGAGGATCTTTTTAATGTGTTCTTCTGTCTGAACATCTATAGCTGCCTGGTCCATCCAACAGTAACACCAGAACTTTTTCAATGTATACAGACTATATGAGGAACAGTTTGATACAATAATGTATAAAACTGTGGATTTATAAGTTCAAACTGTAAAATAAATTTAATTTCCTCATATTTAATTCTGACTGATCTGTGGAGAAATCATAACAGCGATCCCACCCTTCTTCAAACAGCAGAGCAGCTTCCTGCAGGTCCTCCTCTGACATCCTGATGATTTACTTCTGGTGATCAGCTCCGAGTCTCGGAGGCTGGCAGGCCTCTTTACCATCACCCTAATCTTTAGCTCCTTCCACAGATTCTCTATCAGAGGTCAGGACTTTAGCTGGGCCAGTTAGTCAGAAGAACTATGAATAACTTTGGGCTTAGCTGTAAATAGACCTTTAAGTTTGTTTTATTTCTTCCATTTTAAAATTTTGAATTCATGATGGCAGTTTTGACAAACCAACTATCATGAGTCATGAGATGATTTGGAATATTTTAGCTGTTTTTGTGCAGAATCCCTTTAATAAGTCTTGCTTTGCATCAGTTTCTCTACTTGTCTCTCATTGGTGAACAGGATAATGTGTCCAGCGTGGCTATTGGTGGCTGCGGTGATTGTGGGCGGAGCCAGAGGAGCTGTCAGTCAATGCTGGGAGCATCAGAGCTGCCAGGACCTGAACACTGAGAGCAGCATGATGGTAATACACCAGAACCTGCTCCCAGATCTGGGTCCAGATTTGTTTTAGTTACCAACAGGATCAGCTTTGTTCTTATACGGTGAATCGATTCTTTATGAATCGATTCACCGTAAATCACATATTAAACATCTGATTTTATTCTGAAATCATTTCTTCTAGGAGTGTATCCATGCCTGCCGTTCTGACCTCACTGCTGAGACCCCCATCATCCCCGGTGAAGCCCACCTCCAGCCTCCCCCACCTCCTCCTCCCTCAGAGGTGTCCTCCTTCATGTCCTCCTCTCCTCAGGCAAAACGCTCCTACTCCATGGAGCATTTCCGCTGGGGGAAACCCGTCGGTCGGAAACGCCGCCCAGTCAAAGTCTACACTTCCAACGGTGTCCAGGAGGAGTCAGCTGAGGTGTTCCCTGGAGAGATGAGGAGGCGAGAGCTGACCAATGAGCTGCTGGCAGCTGCCGAGGCAGAGGAGAAGGCTCAGGAGGTGATGGAGGAGGCATCAGAGGAGCATCAGCAGCTCCTGGGAGGCCTGCAGGAGAAGAAAGATGGTTCCTACAAGATGAAGCACTTTCGCTGGAGCGGCCCGCCGGCTGGAAAACGCTATGGAGGGTTCATGAAGAGCTGGGAGGAAGGACGCCAGAAACCCCTGGTGACGCTCCTCAAGAGCATCATCAACAAGGAGGAACAGATGTGAGAGAAGGAGAAGAAAGGTTCATGTTTAAAGAAGGAAAACAGGCAGAAGTTTAACTTTCTCACAGCAGCAGGAGAAAGTAACCAATAAAAAGCTCTGAAACTGCTGAATGTTACGTGATTTTCACTGAGAGAAAACGAGAGATGAAGATGTTTTGATATTTATTGTTTCATGTAAATAACTGTATTTATTATAACAAAGTTATTTGCAAGCAACACAAAAGACGTGTTTGTCTTTCTTTCTGGGTTTACATGTCGAGTCCTGGACCTCGAGTCCTGAATCTTGAGTCCTGGACCTCGAGTCCTGGACCTCGAGTCCTGAATCTTGAGTCCTGGACCTCGAGTCCTGGACCTCGAGTCCTGAATCTTGAGTCCTGGATCTCGAGTCTGGTCTGAAAAGTATCAGCAGCCAGAGTTAAACAACCTTTACGAGTCTGGATGTTGGGCCTGTTGCAGTGTTCTGACTGAGAGTTAGTGGCAGCAGTGAGTTTAAATATATTCTAAAAGAAAAGATAAAAGTCTGAAAACAAGAGAAACAAACAGCTGAACGTGATAAAACCAAAGGTTTAGATTAGAGAGAGTCTGTCTTCACTTCCAAGCAGCTACAGACATGAAGATAATATAAACCTTTGGATTAGTGGCTTTAAAGGGGACCTATTATGCATAATTCATTCTTTGAACGTTTTTATACTTCCATTTGGGATCCGATGCGTGCAGACGTTAAAAAACCCATTCTGACGTTTTTTGGCTATAAATGAATGTTTTATTTTTTCTAGAAAACGCAAATAGCTGTGTAATTGTGACATCACAATTAGACTGGCACCTAGCAACGTTACCTGAGTCCTGCCCCTGACTAGCAACTGAAGAGAAGCTCCACCCACTTGATTTCCAGTAGAGGATCACGTCTCGCCGGCTGGTTTTACCTTAAAGGCACTTTGCAATGGCTGCCCTCAAAGGCAGATGTCCTGTTGTTGGCTGCAAAGACCCACGTGTCCATGCATGTTCTCCCACTATCGGATAACCGAGATTCGTGGCTTCGTTTTATTTTTGACGGCAATGTTCACATTGCAGAAGATAGTTCTAGTTTGAGCGAATCACTTCACTACTGACTGCTTTGAGAACTCCCATCAGTCCACGTCAGGATTTGCAGAAAGACTGAAGAAAGTCCCTACTGTTGGTGGCAAATCTGCAGATGACAGAAATGTAAGTATGTACAGTATGTACTTATTGTTGTGTCTTATAAGTTTCGTACTGCCATTCGGCTTGAACGTTCTTGTCATGTAGCATTTAGCATCAGCTAACTAGCCCAATACCAACAGCAATAACATTATTTTCAGTAACAGCGCATATACTGTCGGAAATTAAATTATATAGAAAATGACTTCTTAAATATAGATCACTTAGTTGGGGGCCGTGGCCAGATACAACTTATTTGCATAAAAGTGACAGAGCCGTAAAACAGTTCATTCTGAAAGGAGCTCAAGAAAGGGGAAACTGAGGGGTGAAATCTCATTATCTAAGAATGATTTTGTGCAAAAAATGTAATTAACAAGTTTGTATATCCCACAGACCTATCCCAAATGTTTAAAAGGATGTATAACAGGTCCCCTTTAAAAGGTTTAATTCAACTTTATATTAAGAACTGATCTTTACCTAAAATTCACAGTGGCTGATAAACCACCTGCTGTCATCTCCATCCGTCAGACTGAGCCAGTAGACCAGAAATACACCTGGATAGTTCAAAATGTTCCAGTTTTATTCCTTAGGAAGATTGTCACCATTTTTACATCAAATTAAAGAAAACCCTTAAAGATCTCTGCACCCCCTAACTGGTCAGCTGGCAATGTCCCTGGAGGTGCTCTGCTATGGTTATGAAGATCCTGAGTTCAAACTTCCAGCAACCTCCAGGTTTTCAGGAAGTGCATCAAAGCTTTACTCTAAACCTGTGGTAAGAAAAAAATTAGAGGTGAATTATTATTTGTAGCAGTTGGATTTCCTTGCTTGTTGGCAAAGTGGGTAGAGGTGCTGTGCTGTAGGTAAGGTTTGCAGGTATGTCGGTAGGACTTTTTGACCAGCTTATCAGAAGAACATTAGTTAGATCAGTTACTGATGTTGGGAGACATGACTTGGGTCTCGAGAGCGTTCTACTGGGCTGATGTCGGTCAAGATTATCCACCATAAACAAATCTATTCTTAGCGAGATGGTTTCAGTGAACAGAGACAGATGGAAGCTTTAGGATCCTCCCAGTCAGACGGTTGTGGTCTAAGAAGTGTCATCTGTCTAAGACAGCCTAGTTCAGATGATCTTTCCACTCTAGAAATCCTTCCTATTAGGGTCTCTATGGTCCACAGCTCACTGGCTGTTTCCTCTTCGGATACAAGTGAATTCAGAATGAACATATTTACAAAGGTTGGTAGAAAGATATTACTTTCTGCAGATACAGTGGACACAAAGCAGGTGCGTTTTAAAAAAAAGCCCT